>JAUTBZ010148871.1:0-11944 GCA_032361785.1 Lepetodrilus galriftensis
ACTTGGGGGGGGGGGGGGGCTTGTCTATTAATCTTTTTAATTAAAACAATGGCATTTGGACGTTATATTGTATATCTTTTTTCCTTTGTTTTTCCTTTCTCAGTTTTGTAGGATGACAAACATTACGATAAACAGAAAAATATTTTATGTTTATCCAATTATTTTATGAACCATGGCAACTTGAAGTTGTGGTTGAACAAATATTGTGTCCTGAAATTAATGTTTACATTCTTTATTGAGTAATTTCACAAGGATTGCAACACTTTTATTCTAGATTGCTTTTGTAAATATTTTCAATAATAGATAAATTAAAGTTCACAAACTAAGTTTATAATCATTAAGCCAATATTTATAATAGATACTCTTTTGTAAATATCTTTTATAACAAATAATTGATGTTCATCAAAACAGGTTTTACAGGATATTTTTAAATCGTATGAAATCCATCAGAAATGCATTTCAGAGAAATGTTCCTACATCGTAAAGAAATTAATTACATTTTTTTTCCGTCTTCACTGAATGCTTCAGCTGTCATAGTGATGGAAGATCCTGATTTAATCACAAAAGTTTTTCATACTTTAATAGGTGTAGATGCTGCCACAATGAACATTGATATCAACCAAAACCCTTAACTTAGTTTCACAGCAGGTGATAAACAAGTGTACGCAACAAACTTTGAAAATGTCGTCTCCGTGTTGCATTCAAATGACTTTCTGGATCAACTTTCACATTTATTTTCATACGATATGAAATTAATATTCAAACTATCACATTGCATTTAGGAGAATATCGTTATGGGGAAGGTGTTGTTTAATTTATGTAATTATTATTCAGTCGTTTCTAAATTAGTTTATTTGTGTTGAAACACCAAGAAAAGTATTTTCCTATTAACCCTCTCCATGCTGAAGGCAACTGGAGATGCCATAAAGAAGAAGGTTAAAATGTGGTTTAATTTTAGTTGTCAGTGACAGTATATTATATAATATATATATATATAACTTACCTATGTCTTACTTTGAAAGATTCAGTAATCCATATCCCAATGAATAATTTCAAACAAAGTGGTCACATGTCTAAAAAACAAACACTTTTCAGACTCGCTAGTTTCTTTCTCAATTCACAATGTCTCCCAACGCGATTGGTTGAAATATTCCCACTACGATGTAAAGCACTAATTCCTTCATTGAAACTTCAAGGACATTTCCGTATTGGGTTCTTGGAAATATTGCTTATATCCTTTAAACAGCAGTGGCCTTGTCAGTTGTACTAAACTGGCGAAGATTGACTCCCAGTTTCGTATCACAACTGCAACTATCCATGGGAAATCCCGATCTGAAAACTACATCCATTTGATCCCGGAAATAGCACACTTTCACTGTGTATTGTGCAATACAAGTTTACAGTAATGCTTATCACAAGAACTCTTCATTTCACTATATTCCACTTCTACTTCCTTTCAATATTTGTTGCAAATGGGTGGAAGATTCCCACATCAACATTAAACTCCATATTCAATCAATCTGTCGAACCACACTGCCGAAGAACATCACAATCGGTTGGTCGTATCACAACTTTCCTGGGTATTCCCTGTGTTGTGGCACCCCATACCTCTGCTGGGTATTCCCTGTGTCGAGCCACTCCTTACCCCATACCTCTGCTGGGAATTCCCTCTGTACACTCGTTGCACGCCATGCCCCGGAGCTCACGACACTGTCAGGAGCTCACCAAAAGGATATCCACTCAATGTCGTCATAGGAACCTTTTGCTCTGAAGTCTTGGGATCCTTTGAAACCACACTTCCTGCATCTCCCGTTCATTTCTAGTCATTTCTCGCTTCACTTGAGGCATTAAATGTTGAAGCAATCTGTTGCTAGCCCGTTGTATCCCCAAGTGGAGGCAGTTATCTGAAAGATAAACGATAGCGTTAAACTGGATTGAAAGATGGTGGAACATCGGAGTTGGGCGAGAGAGGAAAAAAAACTCCATCTCATTAAGGCTGTTTGTTTGCTTGCAATTTCCATGGCTGTCAAGAAGAGAAATGTAAATGGATTAGCACACTTTAGATTTAGCTCCTACTTTCAAAGAAATTTACCATGTTCCTGCTTCTCATTGATGGTCGCAGTTAACAGTATGAGCCTGCACGGATAGAATTAACTCTTACTGGCAGATCTGAAATCGGACTGAAAGCTCTCTCTCTCCCTTCCTTCTTCTTCTTCTTCTTCCTCCCCCTTCCCATAATTTTTTCATAAAACACACATTACCAACTTCATGTCTGCTTTCTGTCTCATCTGCTCTGATGGTGTTTAAAGGCAAGACAAGTAGCAGAAGACAAGTATTATCTTTGCTGGACAAGTCTGAGATGTCGCAGAGCGGACACACGCCTTCAGGCCGTTGTATCGCGCCAGTATACACACGCTCGTATTCCCTTCTAAGCCAGATCCACTTCATAACACAGGCTGCATCCTTTCATAATGTTGTTGAAGTCAATAAAAGTGAAATTGAACCGAGATGATAGAAGAAGAAGGGTGTCTGTCCTCTCTCCTCTGGTCTCCCTCCTTCTCTGGTCTCATCTGGTCTCCCTCCTTCTCCCTCCTTCTCTGGTCTCCCTCTCTCTCTAGCTCTCTGAGTCTCTCTCTGTCCTGCCCAGCTACCTTGTGGCCAGCCTAAGATCTGCAGTGGGTTAAAACTACCAGGATCTTAACATGGGATCTTTCACACGGCTTTGATGCGCCGTCTGCTTTCTGATCTCAAACCTGGCGGCGACTCCGAATGGCAATAATTTGTCTCACTCCCGACTCTACCCTCGGATCCATCACAATTTATTGTCCTCTATTTATACGTTAAATTGGTGGACCTGTGTTTCCTAAGAAGCACTCGCTCTTCTCTCCCCCCACCAATCGTAATAAATCTCGCCATTCACACACTTGAGTACCTTCAATATCCTCAACCCCCTGCCTCTCTCCCCACGGTGAATGGATCTGTCCTGTGTCCACGTGTGAGACTTCTATTGGGATCTTAACACAGCTCATTGCAGAGACGTTGTAAGGAAATTTAATATCCACATGCCAGTGTAGCCGTACATATCCTTTTCACATTAACTTCTGCTCTCAGATAGTATGACTGGGGTTGCTTTACACATGAATTAATGAATTGTTCAAGACGCTTCTCTTGTAACTGTTACACTGATATGGGCAGTGCTGGGGATATGGGCAGTGTTCAAGATGTGGGAAGTGCTAAGGATATATGGATAGTGTGATTGATGTGTCTGATGCGCAGGCACATACCCACACCCTAAAGTGCTCTATCGTTCCCTCATCGTCCAAATGTGTGAAAGATTCCCGCAGCAACGTTAAAACTCCATATTCACTCACTCCTTCTCTCTAATCTCTCTCTCCCTGTCTCTCTATCTCGAGCTCTCTTTTTCTCTCTATCTCTCTATCTCTCTCCCTCTCTCTTATCTCTCTCGCTATCTCTATTATCTATATCTCTCTCTCTATCTCTATCTCTATTATCTATCTCTATCTCTCTCTCTCTATCTCTATCTCTATTATCTCCCTCTCTCTCTCTCTCTGCACAACCCATAACTTCAGTGAGATTGCACCTTCAAAATACCAGATGTAATTAGTTGTACAGAGCTAGTATTCTAATCTAAACACCATTAGGATTGAGAGCGAGTGATCTCTTAGCCAGTTCCAGATGTATAAAGTGCCCGTGTCTACATTTTTAGCAGATTTTTCTTTAAAATTATTCTTGTATTGTTTTTTTTCTTCTTTTTTTTTCTTTCTTTCTTTGTAAATTGCCTAGTTTTTGATAATTGGTCCTATTTCATCCATAACTTTTGCTAAATATTGTAAGAGATATTAGACCATCTGCAATAGAAATCTACCCTCACATATTTAAAACTAAATCAACCTAATTAATTATTGACAAATTATATGAAAATATGAGTAATCAGTCTTCTTCAACTAAGATTTCTGAGTATAATGATCAATAGATCAGTGGATCCGTGTAAGAGTGTCTGTGTAAGCGTGTCTGTGTCCATTTATATCCTCACATGTCTGTATCCAGTTCTATCTAAACATACATCTAGACATCCAAGTAGCATCATTTCATAATGTCACTTGTAAGCTGAAACATATGAGCAGCATCCCTAGGGTTAAATATTTGCCATACGCAGCACATTAAATTGTAGCAGCATATACACCAACATATTTTGTATCTTATCGATGGATTCCGGTTGAATAATATACAAAAAAATACACATTATTGGGCCTTACAAGCAAATCTTTAATATTACGGTTGGAAGAGGTAATACGTGGATTTAAATGTTTTGAATCTTTTTATATATTTATTTTTTAAAGAAGATATGTTTGGGGTGACGGTCGGGGTGGGTTGGGATGGGGGGTGTTGGGTATGATTTAACAAGCCGATTGCATCAGAATACCAAAGAAGTTGAATTTTAGTTTGGTTATTACGTATCATTTTATATAGGATGTAGTATTTGTATTATGGAGAGTGTTGTCTTTGCTATAGATACCAAATTTAAGCTCATGTTTGTATATTTCAATGTTGACTTTTTGCACAAAACCCTCCCATCACATCACATTTCATTCACCGATCATACTATGTATTCATGCATTCATGTTTAGAAAATAGTACCGTTAAGTTCATGCATGTATGTCCAGATTTAGATAGTTTACATGTTGCTTGTCAGAACATTACGTTCATGCATGTACGTCGACTTAGATAGTTTACATGTTGCTTGTCAGAACCATCAGGAAACAAGTTTATTTTTTTACAGGAGTTGTGGGATTGCTTCTGGGCAAGCGATGGGGGTTTCGTTTTCCGTTACCATTACACGTGTTTCGTTTATTTCCAGCCTTTTATGTCGCCGCGATATCCTGGCGGTCCCAGAGGACCAGGGGTGCGGATGCCAAACCAAGTAGATTTTAATACAGGGGTGAGTATGGTGGTACCGCCACTGGTGCCTTTTAACCCTCCATCTGCCGAGTATATGCCAATGTTGATTGGTTTCAAATTTGGAAGAATTTTTTTAATTTCTTTTAATTTCTTTTAATTTATTTATTTTTTATTATTTTTTATTATTTAAAAAATTATTATTATTTTTACTCGGACTCAATAAGTACATTCGAGCATTTTTTATTTATTTTTTAAATATATATATTTATTTAAATTTATTCATTTGTTTTACTTGGATTCGAGCAGTGATATGCTGCAGTTTCTCATATATAAATATCTATATCCATCTATATAAAAATATCTATTTCCATTACTAAGTCCACAAAGTTCCCTACGGGTACATAACAATTGGAATAGTAACACATGAGTTACAAACAATGGGTTGCCTCCCGATAGAAATAGTGTAATGTCTTAACAGTGAAATACAATCCGAAGATCAGCATCATTAACCCTAACCCTCTCCCTTGGAAATTCACCCATTATCACTGATCCATATGACACTTCAATGTCCAGCACTGATAAGGTTAATTCATAATATTTAAATCATATATTTCTCCACTAAGGTATAATGAAGGTATAATAATCTAATATTTGTATACGGTCATCGTCACATGTGGGTGAAAACTTCCCTCTGTGACTTAAAACAATAATTATATTAAAGTAGGTCAAAACGGTGGAGAAACCGTGAATTGGGATATTTGATAAGAAAGTGTACATACCTGTCAACTGGTGTCATTTACGATTTGGCGTATTCCAGATACTGTATGTTACACTTCATCCTCTATTTGGTGATGTATCCTCTTCTTTCAATTTTCTGAAGGGAAAATTTCGGCAATTATTACTAAAAGTTATTTATTGAGAATTTAATAATAAAAAATAAAATAAAATTATTTGACAAGACATTTTGATCACATTTCTGGTTCTTTGATTGCGTCAAGGCAATTTAATCACATGTTAGCCAATCGAAAAACAGACTTCATTCACGTAGAACTGGTACCGAATATGCCATCCGTCCAAGGCAAAGGACTGTTCGCCACTTACATCGCCACTTAGCACGATTCTAGATTTCAGCTGAGATCTGTTGTCGCATTACTCACATCGGATTGAATTAACAGGTTTTGAGATTGATAGCAGTTGTGACACGGATACTACCAGAGTTTGGGGAAATATTTCCGCAAATTCCGATCAATAAATGTCCCGTGTAAGTTTAGACTCTCAGTTTAATGCGTACTTGTCAGATGGTTGGGAAGAATGGGTCTCAGAGTTCCATTAAACGTGTATTGTGATTGTTGCCTCCCGAATGTGACACAACTGTATTAATCCTGTGATTGTTGCCTCGCGAATGCGACACAACTGTATGCAGACTGCCTGATGCCGTGTAGATATCGGAAACTCGACCAGAATAGAAGCGAATTCCACGGATAATGCAGCCTAATATCATGTAGATCTTCATAAATCACTCACGTGAAATTGGATTCTTTGGAATGCGATGTTAGTGGACTGTGGTATTTCTGCTGAACTGCTTCGTCCAATATAATATGACACAGGGCTTTGTGAACCCTTCTCACTGCTAGATTAATCGCCATCAGCTGCGTAGTGGCATCCTTAGTTGCCTCCAGCAGAGGGAGGGTTAATTAACCTCCCCACGGCTGCCAACCATGGATATTGAATTAATATGCTGTAAGACCAGTAGTATTTGATGTCCACAATATTAACTGCTGGAGATGCATATAGATAATATGCTGAAAGACAGGTAGTATTTGATGATATTAACTGCTGGAGATGCATATAGATAACGTGACTGCAATCAAAATTAAAGATACCCTATCGGATAAATATCAATTACGTTATACAAACAATTACGCTGGCCATAAAGTTATAATGTCATCGAGATCATTTCTGCTATCGTTTATCTCAAATTCATGCTGAAATACATGCTAAAAGCAATTTTGTTATCAATATGTAAATAAATAAATCACAAATTTGAGAAGTTCTCAATGCTCTCATAACACGCAGTAGCTCTTGACTGCAGTAGCTCTTGACTGCAGCTGTTGAGATTGAAGAGCAATAAACAAACCGGAGCATATTGAATTGGGTCTTTTGTTGGCGAGATTGATCTGACATATGAGAGGTGAACTCAAATATCTTCGAGATTAAGTGAAGTCATTTTTCATCTTGCAGGCAGCACTGAAATATTCCCCCTCGTAATTTTATGAGAAGCTGTTTGACAATGTCAGATGTAAAGAAAATGTCCAAGTTTTGATTAACGAATAGCGCTGTGTTAAATTTTGCGACTATTAAATAATTTGTGGCATTTATAGGTAACTGAGAAACAGAACTTTTTGTCCTGTGTTAAACACATTGCATGCGATTTGGTGATACAGGATGCAATTGATATTGCTGAATTCGACATGTTTGAATGATTTGAAAGATATCTTGATTGATATCCCGACAAAGCCCCGGATCTTTTTTTATATACGTTTAAATCACGTTTCTAAATTGTAATGTTTAGGTATGCAGTAAACTTCAACATTCGCAAGAAGAAAACTCTGAAATTCCAATGTAAATGCACGTATCTTTATTTATTTTCTTGTTCATTTTTTGAAAGTTTCCACGATCACTTGGAAGTTATTTTTGGCCTCAGTATGGCGAGATTCTCGAGTCTACTGTTGAATCACGCAGTTGACATGTTGTTAATGTGGATAATTGTTGAACCATGCAGCATGCGCAGCATATGCTTTTAGTTTGGCAAAATGTTTATTGCTTCGGCTGAGAGGAAAGTTATCAGCTAGTAATTATCGTGCCAATCTCCGACTTCTACTCCTGTTTATTCCTATCTTTGTAAACAGTTGCCATGGATACGACTGGGGAAAATCCGTAATTGCAACATTACAGGCATTTTACGTTAATGTAAATTAAGAAAGTAATGCGAGAAAAATAACTCAACTTCTGGGTTTTTTAAACTTTGGGTATAAATAAAAGTTATTTGATATACGATTTGTTTTTTTTACTTGATTGTTTGTATTTGAGGACTTCAAAGTTAGAACTAAACGGAATAGGGCTGTTTTGAGAGTTTGTAGCAATAAAAATGAGATAAAAACGCAATTGCACTTGTCTTGCGTAGCACTAGACAGTTCATCTCTCTTTGTGATCTGGAATTGATTGTTTTGTCCGTTATTTGAAGCAACCTGAATACTTCATTTGACTTTCAGAACTCCCTGCAGGCTTTGCACCCACCACCTCCCAGCATGCTTTGCTGCGGTATATATTCCGCGCTACTAGTCCAGATTCCCAGACCTTGCCACTCAATCACAGTCTTTATCCATCTTAGTCTCGTTAAAACCTCAAATCAAACTGAAATAGTTCAAGTTAAAAATGTTTCCAATTTACTTCTAAGATGAATCTTGCTCTCTGTCGACAATCCAATTCAGCCGTATCCTCTCTGCTATCTGCTCAATTTCAACCAATCGGAAGCCGCGTAACATCTGTCTGTTTTAACCTCCTTGTCGGGAGAATCACTTCAAAGAAACGCGTTCATCACGCAAAATGAATGCAGTGGGTTCTCATCAATAAAATTTTATCAAGTCGGATAATTTCGGTCCAGGTTTAATATCTCCGGGGAGCGGTGTAGGATGAAAATGGATTTCATTCTGGTTAAATTAGATTTCTTAGTATTACTAGGTTGTGTATTGCCGTGATGTAATGGGGGCAATATCAGTTATTTGATACTGCCGGACATATCATAAATATTTGATCAGGGATGAAAAAAGTATTAGAAACCAGTTGTTTGAAGAAGCTGCTGTGCGAGATCAGATATTATGATTTCCATCTTTGTGGCAGCTCGTGTGAGTGGAGCCACATGGCTTTCTTTCAAATCAAACAAGAAACGTTCCCTCAGATAAATGATAGAAATTCTCAAAGAAACGTGACATATCAGTGGATACCTGGGGCACTTTTAAAGATGTGGCATGATATATTTTTTCTTTAACCGTGACTGTAAGCAGTTAAGATAAATTATCTTGTGATACATATTCATTTCGTATCATATAAATAAGACCGGATGTAGTTGATTTCTCTGACTGTGAGAATAAATAAACTGTTATGCTTTGGCACTAACCATCTTGTGCGTTATGAGAAAAGATATGAACATGGAATGCTATCTCCTCAAGCAGTTTTGTGTAGGAAATATATTATTCATTTTCGCATTACAAGGAATACACTGACTCATCATTTAACTATTTTATTATTATTGTTATTATTTTATTTTTATTATTATTATTATTATTATTATTATTATTATTATATTATTATTTTATTATTGTTATTGCTATTATTTTATTAGTATTATTGTTATGATTTGTTTGTGTTTTATTTGGGGTTTTTTAACATTGGAATTTAGAGCCTCCAGCTTACGTTATTAGTAATTTCAGCAATTTCCAAGTTAAATGTTGTTGTTGTTGAACGTTTCTCTTCACTATAAGATCAAGCGTGTACAATATCTCGTGATATTTCTCATAGCTACATTAAAAAAAAAATCACAAATGGCATCTCTACATTGACTGCAGCTGAGAAAAGGTTAAGATTCATATGATTCATTGTGGTATGCAAATATGATATGTTTTACTTACCTCCCTTTCTGCTCCTCACAGCCTCCCGGAGGTGCTCCAGGTCAGATACCTATGCCCAATAGTATGGAACCAAGGCCGGGTAAGTAGAAACTCCTCGCATGACTTTCTGCAATAAGAAACACACATTAAATAATGCATCGACAGCAGGAACATTTTCAACATTCTCCCTACATTTGATCAGGCAGATTGGAATTCAAAACGAAACAATTCGATATGGCAGATTGGAATTAAAAAATGAAACGTGTCTATGATTACTACAGACACGTGATACGATACTCGCTACGAAATCCATTATGGAGGTATCGTTACAAACTGTTCATTTTCTTGCTATGCGAGACCTGATGGCATTTGATGTACGCGAGTCAAATGGCTATGCGCACGGTTACACACACAATTGTAACTCTTCAGCGGAGAAGTCAGAAATGTGTCCTTTTTTCCCTCTCTCGCATGAAAGTGAATGAACATCGCTATACTGAAATGTCATCATCCCTTGTATTTCCAATGCAGTCATCACGTGACAGACCAATTACAGAATCGCGACGGTCCGTTTACGTATCTTGTTTCAATCGAACGACGGTTCATGGGAGAAGACGTTACGATAACATGCTAGTGTAATATTTACACCGAGGAGTCGAGCAAGAATGACCCACCCTGTGCAGCAGTCGTGCAAGATACACACATTCGTCTTGTCGAGGAAATTCGTATTCATCAATCACGATATATTGAACTTACGGCATAACGTTTCTTCCTACACATTGCCAGCCTTTACCATTGGTGGAGAATTGATTATGCCAACGATTTCCGTAGTACCATTCACAAAACTGCAGGATATATCTTAACTCCGGTAGAGTGCTGGTCCATTAACCCTTCCTCTGCTAAGTTAATCAGTCGCTGCTGCGTAAGGATGTTACCAGAAGGAATAGGGTTAACAAATTCTCTGTTGTCCTCATTACAGACTAAACGTGAAACCCCGTAATCGCGCCGGATTACAGTCTTTATTTCATAAAGAGTAGAAAACAAGGGAGATAATAAACAGTCGATCCTGACCAGAGTCCCACATGGGCGGAAATTACTTCCAATTTACGCAATTTATTTCACAGAGAAACGTGAGCTAGTAATTGTAGTTGTGCTTTCCTTATTTTAATGAAATTAATTTCCAAAATTGATCGTTTGACTGGAAATAATAATTTTGAGTAAACACATATTAAAAAAATGGTGGAAATAATTTTTTTTATAGGAGAAATAACATTATCCTAAAGTTGAAATGTAACTTTGTTATAAATTATCGTAATTTTTTCATGTATTTTTAGTGCTGCGTGTTACTTAGGAAGTTGAAATGTGTATTCAATTTAGGATTTTCTGGAAAAGATAGTTTTTTTCCCTCGTAATTGTTATTGATGCTTCTAGTACTCGTACAGCTGTCAAGATCTTGGTACGTCTTTGAAAAATGAATTCTTGTATCCATAAATGACAGATAAGTCCTGATAGAAACATGGAATTTTGCCAGATCAGCATCTTAGAAAACCCAAACACGCATTCAAAGCAGAACTTATTATGTCCTAGCACATTAAAACAAAAGATGATGGAATTTTGGCAAAACAGATCGTATGGTAGAAACACCATCTTCAAAACGGTGTCCCTTAAAACAAAAGTGCATGGAATGTTGTCAGCACAGAGCACGTGGTAGAAATACCAAAGCACATCTTCAAAACAGCCTCACTTATCGTGTCCTGGCACTTTAAAAACAAAGAGACCACAGAATACTTCTGAGTAAACAAGTGCTTTAGCAGGTAGCAAAGAAATACCTTACAGAGAGGTGGGAGGGGGGAGGTACGTGGGGTGGGGTGGGGAGGTGGAGGTGTGTCTATGTCAGGCACTCTGCTCATCCAGGTGCAAAGTTTCCCCAGTGCTATTGAACATGCCACCGCAGCAAAGAGTTGCACGTGATATTCAAATTAAAGACATGGTAAACATTCTCGAAAGTTTACCGGAGGCTCGAAAATTGAAGGAAGATGTGTGTATATATTCCAAATTCAATCGAGATCTTGCCTCCAGGCACCTCTCTGGGAGTGGTGGCAGCGCTCTGGGTCCTGTTTCGTGGAACAATCGTAGCACTGCCAGAGTTGTAACTAGCTGTGTATGTAGCGCTATAATTGTTTGCGGAATGGGACCCAGTGACAAATCTCCCTAATCACTATCATCGTCATCAAGTCGATGTGAAATACGATTCCAATATTGGATTGCATTTATTTTAAATTACTTAACCCTCTCCCTGCTGAAGGCGACTTAAGTTGCCCAATCACATGCAGAAATAGAACACTTTGATTTTATTCAGC
>JAUTBZ010148882.1:0-11944 GCA_032361785.1 Lepetodrilus galriftensis
AAGCAAAAATTTAAAAAAAAAAAATCTTTAGAGTGAAGTTTTTACGTTGTACATGATCCTTTGTCACCAGTTATTTAGGAAAGTTATGCTCTATAAATGTGTATAATAATAATAATAATAATAATTCCTTTGCAAGATAACATCAGAATTTGCTGAGTGTAACGTAGCAGTGCAGTTATCGTTCTTGGTCTGTCAGTACCAGCCGGTGCTCGCAGGTTTACTGCAACATCCAGCTCTATGGTTGTTGCGGGTTTCATCCTGCCATAAACTGACAAGCAGTGATATTAGTGAAAGAATCTTGAAAGCGGCTCTAAACCCCAATTCAAAGACATTCAATGCTACGGATGTTGCGGATTTCCTCCTGCCATAAACTGACAATTCGTGATAATGCGGACCTAAATCCCAATTTAAAAAAAAATCATTTTTTAAAATGTTTTCGCTCTAAATTATAAAATGTTCCTCCTCTTCCTCTCTTGCAGACTATGTATTTATTTGTTGGTGGTGCTGTGTTGTAGGTATTACCACCACATGTACACCCACTTCCTGAGCAGTGTGCTGATAAAGACTGTGGACCAGGCAGCCAACTGTGAGGACATCCTCCTCAACTTTCTAGTCAGCCACGTCACCAAGCTTCCCCCGATCAAAGTCACCCAGCGCAAGCTGTACAAGGACAGCGCGGTGCCACACACCGGCAAGGCCGCGTCATCGTCGTCTGTGTCGTCATCGGCGTGGACAGACCCGTTCCACTTCCTCCAGAGGGAGCTGTGTGTAGATACTTTCGCCAGGGTGTTCGGCTACATGCCGCTGGTGCGATCCAAGAGTCGAATGGATCCGCTGCTGTATAAGGATCCCGTGTCCAACCTGAGGAAGAAATACAAACAGATCGAGCTCGTATGACACGAGGTGTAGACTAGTGCGTGTGTGAGGGGACGGCATATGATGTCTGTGTGCGTGGGATGTGCGTGTGTGTGTGTACGTATGTGTGTGTTTGCGTGTGTGCAAAGTTGTGCTAGTAAGTATATATGCTTGTATGAACGAGAGGTTGCTTGTGGATAAAAGCTGTTGACAGCGCTATTTGTCATTAAATGTTTCTGTTTAGGAACATGTTACACTTTTCGTCGCTCATGATTATCCCAAATAATGTAACCCGATTTTTCACGACTATTTTAACGTGTATTAATATATCTTCTCGGTCGCAACACAATGCATATTCTGTGTTACCCTTCCTGTTGTACAGTGTCATATTGACATTGACTAGCAAGCAACATTATAGGATTTCACGGTTTATGTCAACTATTTTCTAATCTTTATTAATACAGCAGAGTTTTTTTTTAACATAACATATATTTCCTTTGGATATTATTTTTGCAGTGTTCAGTAAATTTTATTTAATTTGTACTTTACATCGGATTGAAAATAATGTCATGTACCCTCATTCCTACTGAATTAATCACGATCTCTGTTGTGCAGGGCTTGCATGGTTGACTCCAGTAGGAACAAGGTTAATTTAACAAATAAAATTTATACGACAATTTTTTTTAATTAATTAAAATTATGAACAACTTGTGTAAATATTGGGGAAGCCCTGTCTCAGACATATTGATAGTGCTTACGAGTGGCGAAAGTGTAAATTGTTCCTAAACTGGCGTGAACATCATTGTTGTGATTGTGATTGTGGTTGTCTGCATATATGTATACGAAGTACACTGTGTTTATAAGATTTTATAACAATGAATGTGTGACGTGAACTTTATATACTACGTACCTTACACTGTATGCAGGACATTCAAGAGTTATATTATATGTTACATGTATGCCTTAACCTGTTTTAATAACTGTAGTTTTTAGTTTTACTGAAAAAAAAGCCATTTTAACAATGTCAACCTGTGCACAGTTTTTTTAGTCATATTATGTGATAATCTATGGCTTAGCTTTATGTCTACAAATCAAAACCCTGTATTTTGTATTATAGTTATTGGGTGCGAAAAAAATGTTATATGAAACAGACCTAATATAATTGTAATACCTGTACGTGTTTATATCAAATATATATCTATCTGCTTGTTTAATCTGTCATGACATTTTTAATAATAATTTATTTTTTTATCTCCAGTCGTATCAGCATTTTATACATATAGGTAATTTGTAAATTTGTTTTGTCTATGCTTAAATGGAGGATATCTTTGATTTCATTTGAATGGATTTGGCTACTTGCTCAAGTATGTGACGTATTAATAAACTGTAACAAATGTTATGAGTGACATACCGAAAAGAATATGACATAGATGAATATTTCTTCAGTAGAAACTACTTATGTTTTGTTTGTATTTTTTAAAACCCCCATGTAGTTATAATAACGCCAGAAGTTACATACAGCTACCGATTCCCAAGTTATAATATACACGAGAAATAACCTCAGTGGTGCAAGGGAGATAACTCATTATTAAAATTGTACCGTTATGATGTCTGACTGAATCTCATTATTTGTAAGTCCCCTCAAATTTCATGTTAAAAACAAATGTTAAAATATCCATTTATTATCATTATGGTCAGGTGTTTATAGGCAATAGTTGATAGTATTTATTTTTATAACAGTAGGACCAATTAACATGCGCTGTAGTGCAGCTATGAAATGCAAAACTGAAATGAGATCTTAATTTAAAATAGCTTTATGTATTGGTTTGTATTCAGGAAAACATAACAAGTATCTTATCATGTATCCAAATTTGATTACATACGATGAAGAAACTAGTTACGAATGTGTTCTACCAGTCTACTTAAATAGTAATCTTCCCCAGGAAAATCGCATTCTGCAATAATCTAAACTCTGCACACCATCTTAGAGTATCGCAAAGTCGAGTACGACTATAGATAATAATCATTTATTATACTTGTAACGGTGACGTTCCGGGTTGATCTGTAGTTGTATTATTTTCCATTTCATTTCATTTGTCAGAAATTGATGAAAACTGCATATTATTTTGAGGTTCGATACGTGGTTCGTAAACCATGGTGGTGCTTTAAGTGATCTCATGTCACTCTGTACAGCGAGTCAATAGACTATGTTAGTGACCAGCTATGTCCTCCTATAATGTGTCACAATCAAGTTGAATTAACCGTACTAATTTAGTAAATAATAAGAAATATAGGTGTTACAAACTCCATATGGACCGCTACTTAGAGCTATGATTACGTTTTCAAGCATGGATTTGGCGCAATATCAATGTGCATATTATTGTGTAATTAAAATATATTTTAAAATATTTTAAGTTTTATTCAATAAATTTTGAAAAAAGCAATGAGCTTCTAGTTTAACCCTCTTCCTGCTGGATTAGGCAGAAGTACAGCTCTTAAGGGCATTTCTGGTTGCCTTCAGCATGTAGAGGGTTAAAATATGTATATTATTTTTTTTTAAACTTGAATATTGCCAAGTAAAAATGCTGACATTCATAAGAATATAGGATTTTAATTGATATTACTTTTTGTTCTATATTTGTAGTAATGTTAATAGGTCTTCAGGCTATCACCCCAAATGTCTACAATTTGAGAGACATTTTCTTGGTTGTTGTGGGCAACATATGATATAGTGCTGTTCTGGGAAAAGGAGAAGGAGTTGGAATGGATTTATTTAATGAGAAATACATTGTGATTTGAGAAAGCTATTCCGTGACTAGCTTTAATATTGGCCAGTTTTCCACTTGGTTTGCAGACTCAATAGCATATCTTATTTAATCTTAAATTTGAATTCTATCATCTTAATTTGTTTTTAAATTAATAATTATTAACTTAAATATTTGTTCATTCCACTATAATTATTCTGAAAAAGATGTAAACTTGTCTTTTATTTTATATTAGAAATAATGTATTTAATTGATCTTTTGTAGATCTATCTGTTTACAGGAATAGCTATTTGGAAATTTTAACTGTATATTTGTTAATGGATTTGAACAGTAAATCAAAAGTGTAAATGGTAGATATGTTGTCGGGTGGTATCTGTTTAAAACTACACCTGAGTAATCACATCAACTACTGCAAATATTAATCGTGATACTGCAAGAGTTGTGTCCCTTGTATATTACATAAAGCATAATCAAATCGGAACAAATAGAAAGTGACTATTTAGTACAATAACGTCAAGTAATGTGACGTAAAACAATAATTCACTAACTCATGTAATGATGATGATAATTCAGTAAGATGCAGGCGGTATATTAACAGATGTTTTCAGATCCATAAAGTCAGAATGTTTCTTAATATTAATCAAAACACTGTCACATTTGGGTGAAAGATGCCCCTTGTAACGTAAAACAATAACTCACTCACTCAATTAATTAAACATTCAACTGGATTCGATAAGCTACCTGCCTCATTTTTTCTTCTTTTTATTTCTTCCCAAGTTAGATAACTCTAGATGGTGATTATTAATTTATTAACTAGCCAATGTTGCTTTTCAGAAGATTTGTATTTTCTACATATGTAAGCCAGTGGAATGACAACAGAATGTGATTTCCAACAGTGATGACTTCTTATTTAAGTTATTTTTATTTTCCTTAATATACAGTTGTTTCCCTTTGATTATACGTTGCTGTAAATAAGGAAGTATGAGTGGTGTACATTCAGTATTTCTCGCAGAGGGCATATGCACAGCAGTGATTTCTGTGTTAAAGTGTCGTAGTTTTCTGTTGATGTTCACCACAATGACACGGTCATATTGACAGGTGATTGACATGAAATCAATTGGCTTGTACATTTCTGTTTTACCATTACATTACTAATTCCAGTTGAGACTGTACACCAATAATACGAGTGTCAGAATTTCTTTTCAGTGTCCATTTCTGGATACTGTTTAACCCTCTCCCTGCTGGAGGCACCCAAAGATGCCCTAAAGAGCAGTGACTGCCTAATCCAGCAGGGAGAGGGTTAAATATAATGGTGCATGGCAAGATGCCAAGATTTAATCTTTTTTATTTTTTATTTTTTAAAAAATTCATATATACCGGTAGATTTATGTCTATGCATCTTTTAAGATAATTTGAGTACATTTACTTAGACTATTGTTTCACAGTACTGGATAACAAGGATAGCTGAATGGTTTGTAAACTTTTTGAAATGTTAGTTAATACTGTTAAACATTAATTTCTGAATTTCAATTATCAGGATATGATCATAATGAGAATGTGTCAAATTCTTCCAATATTCAAGCATTGAAGATGTTGTGTACATGTCATAACATACACAAGGGTGGAAACAGGATGTTTTTTAAAAGAGATTTAAAAAATAATAATGTGGAAATTATATTTGTATAATTTTGTATTAAAACAAAAACATTTAGAAATCTAATTTAAAAGAATTCTGATTCTACCCTTGAATGTTGTATCGATCAAAGATAAAATACCTCAATATTTCATCAATGAAATGATTTTAAACTAAATCAAATCAAATTATTCACACCCACGTGACCTCAACATTTCGTAATTCACATTTGTAAATTTGTTTTGGAAATATATTTACTAGATTATTTCTAGTTCCACAATATCTGCCCTTGGATATATAATACGTAATAAGACCTATTTCTTCAGAAACATTCATTGCGAATCAAAAAGAATCTACAGAAACTTTGCTATTCAATGAAGCAGTGTGTACTATCGTCGAACCAAAATCAAAAGTGATACTTTTAAGACAATATTTTCTTTTCCCCGCAATGTTTTTCAAAATTCACTGATAGATGTTATGTATATCAAAGTGGTATGCAAATCAGCAGCAGCACACTCCCAATTTCATTACCCTAATACCACTAACTGAAGAGAAGAAAGTGTAACAATTCCACATGTTCTTACACTGACCAAGTCAGGGTAAGCATAGAAATCCAAGGGCATTAGAAACTTAATATATTTGTCCAAGAATATCTAACACAAGAATATTTCGCACTTACAGTAATGCGTTTATAAGGACATTTTAATATTTAATATGTTCTTAAATTGGATATGAGCATTCAAATCATATTTCCAAATATTTTAACATTTATTTGCAAAATAAAATGAGCATTTTATTCAAAATTAAGGATTGGGATGTTTTTTTCTCTCCAAATATTAAATTAATATTTTTTTAAATAATTATTTATGGTTATTTTATGCAGTACTATTAAGTCTGAATGAATTCTAGAAATAAGCCTTATTTTATTATGAAATAGTTTACAAACTAATAAAATCAAATATGATATAGATCTAGATCTATTACCAACATGCAACCTCCAATTTTTTAAAACACATTAAATTCCAAACATCCATCTCGTAACAATAATTAATTATTCTATGATCATTTACAGTATTTTAAAAGTTATGTTTTCTCATTCAGGCTTGCATTAAGTGTCATAAGTTATTTTGTAATACGTTTTTTTTTATATTCAATACTATTCAGAGGTAGGTGTAACAAATCTACCATACATGGAACAGCATAAGTTCATAAATTATTATTCATTTGATTTTTCTGATGCTTAATTCAGGAACATACAATATTAAGAGCATTGTTGCCATACTTGGGTCACAAACATGACATGAGATGTAAATACTAGAAATATTACAACAGAAGAACAGTATGGAGAAGAATGCCTGTATCTGGTGTGTATATATATACATATATATATATATATATTTCAATAAAATGTATTATATGATATATGTAAAAAGAATCTTGCTTTGTTGTTAATTGCGAGCTTGCAGAGTTTCCAAGAAATCACTGGCCGGTTCCACAGAACACAAGAGTCACAATTTCTGTATGTATACTCCCCAGGGAGTTGAGAAGGAACACTGAGTGTACACAGATCCATTGACCGGGGATAATAATGTGGCGCTTAGAGCATGCCTTATGGGGTGGATTTGGCACATTATAAGTGGCCTATTATTATAACTGTGGGAATCTTTCACCCATTTGCGACGACTGCCAGATACTAAAACATGAGGTGTTGCTAACATGAAAACATATTAAAATTTTAATGCATCGGATGAAGAACATTTGGATAATGGTTAAATATATGTTGATGTATTCATAAGTTGAAAACAAAACTACTATTACTAGTATTACAAATATCGGTGTCAGTCAAGCTGATGACCAACTACTGGTAGTGTCTGTTACTTAGGACACTAACACCAAAGTCAAAGCTGCTTAAGGTATTAAACATTATCATGACAATCTGGCTCAAGCTTACACTGTTATAAAGTCTAGTTACATGCTCAACTCACATTTGCAATCGAGATTTGACCACAAAACATTGAGTTGATCATGAAATTGAAAGTATGATAACCTCTGGGCCTAATCATGCTAATGCTGAATGTGTAGCTGATGCCACCTACCTCTGCAAACTGGGCAGCCGGGTCTAACTCTGACGTGGGTGGGGAATTGTGGGGAGATTCACTGCAACAAAAATAGTACTATTAGTACCTAGACAGATTTAACATCCTTAGTTAGGAATGCAACATATACTAGCATAGAGAATACCCAGTACATATATTATAAGGATTTTTATTTATTGAATTAATGTTTAACGTCGCGGCGGGAATATCTCAGCCATAGGATTATAAGGAACTGGATTACTGACTCCTGTTCATTATGACGACATAACAGTGCATATATTTCTCGCAGTAAGGCTTCCACTCTTCCAGTAGAGGGCAAACTGATAATCATGTGGATGCGTCACAATGTCTATGAGTATGACATATCTGCTGTTTACCCTTCCCCAAAGACATATAGTGAAGCGATGTTTTGAAACTGCTGTTGTGCGATGTTATGGTAACAAAATTGTGTGTACGCTTAGATTCTACAATAAACAATAAACCCAATCAGCATCGGGTATCGTCAAAGTTTAAACCTAAAACGGGCTATCCCCACTCTCATTTGGAACATTATTGCAAGAAAATGCAAGTCAGTTATCCAGTCCCCTATAATTTATTCCTTGTATCAGTTGTATGTCTGTTAGTGTCTGGCCGGGGACAGAATTTGTGTTCACTTACACTGACATCTGTTCAATGAAGCCCCCCTCACAGTGAGGGCAAACATAGTCCTGAAACAGAGAAATACATTCAATCCATGAACATATCATTCACATATTGCACTTGAGGAATGACGCCAGAAGCGACCTGCTTTATGGCCTCATGAAGGCAAGTGGCTTCATATGAGAAAATTCTATAACTTGCTTGAAGTGCTTTATGGAAAATTTGCTCACGAGATTAACGTTCTATCATCATATTGAATAATTTGCAAAATCTATATTTACAGAAGGTAACTATGACTACGGTACATGGAGATTGAGCAACATCATAAAATCATGATGTCATCCTTTGCTAAATACATAAAAGTTACAGCCGGAAAAGTTGGAATGTGACATCACGCGAAATGTTGGAAAGTACTGTTGGAAAGACACATTTATGTGTTATGTGAGTAAGCTGTAACTGCGCTTCATTAAATTGTGTGATAGCGGTTGTTTTGGTTGGAACGATGGATTTATCATAGATTTTAATGACAGAGATGTTGATTCAGGGTGTAAGCATAACAGTCTCTGTGATATCGGTAACCAGGCTAGGACAAAAGAATGACGGCAGGAAAGTTAGTAAATCCATTTCTAGCTGGATTGCATTCTGCAGCATTTGGATCCGCTGCATACTTTTCAAGTCTATTGTTGATGCCAAATAACTGCCTTTCTCTGTACTAGAGGGTGCCCATAATAAATAGTAAAATAGTAAACTGTGTAATTTCTAGCAGCTACACTGCAGCTAGAAAGTAAATTGTGAAACATTAAAACGATTGAATTCCACAATGGGGTCGTTTTCCTTACTGTTTAGGTACATGTAACTAAGCAATTAGGTTTGTTTTACTAGATTTGACAAAATAATAACTGAAAACCGGCTACATGACATGTCATGTGTACATAAAAACATGTTACAAACACGTACGTTTGTAAAACCCATTTGGTCATATTTAGACAGCGGATTCATAAAGCAGGGAACACATATAATTTAGATCTATGTACAATGATATATTAAATAATAAAACAGAAAGTAACCCCATAATCTGCCCAAGTGTCGCCAATATTATTTAGCAATTTCGGTATTCAGCGTCCCATATCGTGACATGACACGCCCTTTGAGGACAAATTGTAACTAAACTATTGTTTGAAAACATGCTGAATTGTTAGGAATTGTTAGAACTATGTAAATACACACTGGAAGCTTAGGCGTTATTTCCTGAGTACACTGGTGACAGTAAAATCGTTCTTGAGTCGCACTTTCTACGGCAGCTTCCGCCATTTTGTTACCCAGTCAACTTGAGCACTACGTCATCAGTTTTAGTGCTCATACTTCATGCATAAACTTGTCCAAGAAAATATTTCTTTTAGAAATAAAATTCAAAACATATGCAGAACACATTCCTTAGCAATATTTATACATGTTACGCATTATTAACAATAAAACATATATTTCTGTTTCAAATCGTAAGTTTAGGGCACATTTAGTAGGGAAAACTCGCTAGCCGCTGCCCTCAAGGTTTGTAAGTTTAGGGCAAATTTAGTAGGGAAAACTCGCTAGCCGCTGCCCTCGAGGTTTGTGCTCGCAGGTTTACTGTAACATTCAGTGCTAGTGAAATATTCTAGAACGCGACTCTTCAAATTTAAAAAAACAAAAACAAAATAGGCCTACACCCCATTTTGAAATGTAGGCGTAATGAAAAGCGATCTACTTGCATCTGCCAGAAAGTTTGAAATACAGGCATAGATGACATTTTCGTTCCTCTAACTTGTTGTAGGCATCTTGAGAAAAAAAAAAAAAATGCTGAGAATTATTATTATTTTTTTTTTTATTCATGACTAACCCTGTAACCCTGTAACAGGATGCAGAGCACGAGTGTGAGTGCGTACAGGAAGTAGAATGTACCAGCACCGGAGTCTATTGATGCGCCGGTATAGCATACATCAGGGGCGGATCCAGACTTTCAGGTTAGGGGGGGCTCAAAGTGCATTTTAGAGGAGGCTCATAATTTCACCATAATACAAAATACATGTTTAATGTACAAAATTGTCCAATTCTAGGGGGGGCGCAAGCCGGGTGAGCCCCCCCTTGAATCCGCCCCTGTACATGTAGGCCTATATCTACACAAGAACATTTAAAGTTAATCTAATATACTAGAATGCATATTGGACATGTAGGGTCTACAACATACATTATGCATCGGTGCTATTATTACAATTCTTTATTCAGCATAAAAGTAATATATAGGGTATGATTTTATTTATATACTAACAAACACAAATACATTATACTAGTACCTATTATATATATTATATCTAAGGAGACTACTAACTTACTACACCTCACTTTTGAATTAATTAGCTTTACACAGATATTTACCTAAATTGCATTACAAACAAACACAATGCATTATATCTAATGAAAATACACTAACTTACTACAGGTCGCTTCTTGAGCTTTACACACACACACTTACCTAAATTGCACAATTGCTAAAACATTTATAGAAGCACAGTGATCCATGCATGGTGATGTAGGCCCTATATGGCTATACAAATACATGTAATATGGGAACGTTTGTTTTTTAGATTTGTGGTTAGCCGTGGCATTATTAAATGTAAGGCATTAGTTTATATTAGGCGTACACTGTTACATATATTGGATCACATGAATATAGGCTAATAAATACCTCTAGCAGTCTAAATTATTTAACCTAAATTAGGCCCCCTGTAGGCCTGCACAAGAGTTTGCGGAAACGTCATCGATCTGTGTGTACTTCGTCAGGAACCGCCATACTTGATGTTTGTCGACATGTCTTTCGCTAAGTGGTTCTTGTCAACTGTCAACCTCCTCCACTCTGAATGACTGTGCTGATGCATTGCGGATCAAATGCAAGAACGTGACTTACGACCACATTGTTTTCCTGCGATGCCAAGCTCTATTTTCTCCTAGTTCTACCATTATCCATTCCAGTGCTTCCTGGAAATTCCAGTGGAATCAAGATTTCAAGAAATGTCGAACTCATGATAACCAATCAACTTCCTTGTTACGATTATGTGCGATAATATTCATCTGTTTTTCGGACTGTGCAGGGTTGGATCTTATGCGGTAAGTATCATCAGATGATCATGATCCATGAGAGTCTTGAGACTGACTGTTCAGACATGCAACTTGCGGTACCCAAATTGCAATGAGACTGACACTAGTGGCAGTCAACAGGTCAACAGGTTGGCCAAACGAGAAGCTATTTATCCTGTTTATAGCTAGAACTTAGGTGATTTTACCTATTTGCCCATTTTCATTATTGGTCCTATTTAATATATTAGAGCAATATTTGCAAGAATCCACAGTGACACTGTCAGGGATGAAATGCAATGTAAACCCATCGAAATATGCCATTTTACTTGACTGATGTAAACAATCATTTGTTTTGAAAATGGCATTTAATTCATGACTTTTCATCTTCATAGTTTTCATAGTTTCAAGCACACAGTGGTTTCAGTAGAATCGGAAGTAGGTGGCAGAGTAGCAAAAGTAAGATGCAAAAGACCTGCATAAATCATACTTTCCTCTACTACTTACTTAGCAAGATTGAAAGTAGACAGAAAAATTAGGGACATACTCTGAAATAGACGGACAATTTTGCTGGTTGCCGGCACCTATTGAAACAACTGCACATGTTGTCACAATTGGATGGCATCATATAGCAACATAAGGACAAGATGTCACAATTGGATGAAGTCACATAGCAACATTAATCAGCTGTTCACCTAACAGTTTACGTAAACAAACAAATTGAACAAATTTCATTGATAGCAGGTCATTTGGAAGGAATCAATCACACTATGCAGTAGTGGTGTTCCGATGATCGATTATAACCGATGATCAGTTGGTTACCCTTAACCGATGCGATAATCGATTACGAG
>JAUTBZ010148893.1:0-26692 GCA_032361785.1 Lepetodrilus galriftensis
TCTATGTACGGGTTTGGCACTCAGCGAGGGATGACGTAACCCGTCTATGTACGGGTTTGGCACTCTGAGGGTTAACATTTATTTTAATATATATATATATATTTTTTTTCTCTCAATATTTTACGCTCTTCCTGCTGAATTAGGCACAGACAAAGTTCTTTAGGGCATCAACGGTTGCCTTCAGCAAGGAGAGGGTTAAATATCATGAAAATATTTCAATACATTTTCTGGATTTTTATTTAGATTATTGATTTATAAGTGTAAGAGTAAGTGAAATAGTAAGTAGAAAGGTATAGATATCATTCCATCTAACCTGCAGGCCAGACATTTATGTACCGTGTGTGACCATCGTATATCATGCTCATTGTGACATTGTGACGATGAATGTGGCACTTCCATCATGTCCGTTGTGTACAAACTAAACATCAAAGTGACGGTACAACAAACACGGACAACTTAACACTGGCGAGTTCCAGGTTTATGGGTGTACGTGTCTCCCTGTAGGTGTTTCTCTGTCGCCATGTCTTCACATCAATTATAAACCAAACTATTTGCTGACTACGCAAAGTGATTACATACTTACGCAGACCTCGCCCTGTATAGGTGTGTGGTGGTGGCTGTGGGTGGTGGTGGAGTGGATTGGGGGTGGAGGGTGGTAATGTTCTGACCGTGGTCTCTGATAGCTTTGTAAGCATGTTGTGTCAATACCCAATAGACTGATAGCGATATAGAAGCACTCAATATTTATTGGGTTTGTTTAAGGATTAGTTTAGCGATATGTGGGCAGTGTTTCGGTTACCTAAGGTGTGTTTGACAGTGATATCAAGTTAAAGATAAAGACTTGTTTTAATGAAATATTTCTAGCTAATAATTTTTAATGATAAATATTTATTAAAATCTGCAGATTTATTATCACTCAGAAAGTTCTATACTACGGTGTATTTATCAACTACTGACCTATTATTCATGTTTCTTTAATTCACGATCAAACACAGATCGGGAATTTCGTGGAAAATACAGACACACGAATTATACCCGTTTTACAGTATTCCTAAAGTTTTAATCCTATTTCTATACATAAATGGCCAAACTCTCATTATGAACCCTGATTATCATTCTAAATATGAACTCTTATTATTTATTCTAAGTAGCTACAGTATCAAACGTTGGTCTTTAGTGATATAGGCAAAAACGTACCCCAAAGAAAAGTCTATATCTACGAAGAAACTGTTACTGGTATTGTCATTCCCTAAGCTGACTGATTATCCTAATCATTGTATGTATTATATATACTGCCAAGTATAATGGGCTCATTGACTGCGATCGCTCTATTATTACGCATTGGGTCCTCTCCAACGCTGTCGCTACCAGTGTGGAATGCGTACTGGATATACACGGTTCACACTGTAGTGCCTCACATATAGACGTATAGCCTTGTGCCGTCGTCCAGTCACGTTGACATACACACCTACACGCCAACAGTAGGATAATGCATTGCTTTGTAGAGGGATTATCCTACCGAAAAACCAATAGGCAGAGTATAATTTAATACGAATCGATATCATATTTTTACGGTAATGATTTATACGACCATATATCTCTCGTTCTCTCACTCTCCATACACGTTTGTAACCCACAGAGTATTGAACAGGAATATGGAAATAAGGTTGATATATAATTAGGTACATCATACAGATGATATAGATTAATCTGTCAAATTTATACGAACATTAATAATAATAATTACGTTCTTCTCATTCATAATGTTCATGATATCGATTATTTCACATTTTTATGATGTAAGTTGTTATGCATGGTGATTGTTGTTCGAGTTGGGCGAGAGCCAATATGTGAATTGATAACGATCTTGTTCAAGCTGTCATATTTGTGTTTTGTCGTATTATTTACGGTACTCGGGTATTTTAGGGGTGTATTGGATAGCATGTGTGTTTCTGGTAGAGTCTTGGTTATACTTCACGAGCTCCCCAGAACTTTGAATCCAAGTCTGGATGTTTCTTGTTATATTGAACTATATATCTTATATATGCAAGCAAGATTGTTGTTTCAATGCCTGTACCATTAGCACCTATTTTTCATCATTTCCATTTAATATAAATACATTTACGGTATCATGAAATAATATGCAAAAGGGCATAATATTTATGGTATAAACACTGTATTATATTTGATATCATGAAGTGATATTTACAGTATTATGAAATAATGAGCGAAATACCAGTTACAGTTATAATATTTATAGTATAAATGGTATACCGTATAGTTTGATTCATAGTATTCAATTCATTTTATTTCCACACTAAACACACACATTTAAGAACTTCCTGGGTCGTGTAGATTATTTATTTAAGATTTTAAGACCAGGGCCACCAGCTCACAACACATACAGTACAAGTAATAGTACACAACATACACCATGAATATACATTACAGTTATAGTACATCAGACTTAGAAGTTTACAGGTAATAATGATGAATTATGAACAGAAATCACACACGTTTCAAAAGACATTGAATTTCAAGTACTACACATGAATAGATTCCTATTATTGGTAATAAAGTGCACAACGTACACCATGTACATGCAATACACATATAGTACAACGGACGTAGAAGTTTACACATATACAACAGGTAATAATGCTGAATTATGAACACACGTTTCAAAAGGCGTTGGATTTCAAGCACTACACGTGAATAGAATTGCTATTACTGGTAACGAACGGTTTCAAGTGAAACTGTCAATAACGTCCTTAGCACTATAAATATTGAGTTGTCAAATTATTATGCAAGCTTGTATGGAGATACACAGTGCCTGTGTATCGGTATCCAGAGGAGTTATTGAGCTGTTCTCCGTCGTCAGCTGTTTCCATAATAAAATAGCCACACTGCAAATCCACAACACTAGATTGGATTGGTTTATGTATAGAAGGGGGTTTGTCTGACCCTGTTGACAACTGTTCAAATCGCACCCATGTTACGTGTTATCAAAAATCTTAATCTAGTTCACTGACTACACAAAGTACAGATAGACTGTGGGCGTGGATTGGTATATGGAAGCGGAACTGATGTGTATGAATGACATGTTTGACACATTCTTGTGTACGGCTGTCAACGCGATTGATACTTCGTTTCGATCGGCCTTCGCAGTGGGTCAATACCTTGCAACGTCACCTGGGCAGAATATTTCTTTGATGTTCTAAGGTGGATTAATTAATTGTGCCCATTCAGCAACGCTGCCGTACTGGCAATTCCGTTTAATATATGATTGAAAGTGACGGCCGGAAACGTCGGAAAATATCAATGACGAACTAACGTACGAAGCATCCAATAGATCCATTTCAGAAGTGTTAACTTTAAGCCACGTGGTAAAACACGTTAAAGCTAATGGAATAATGCACCGGTTGACTTATTGACAATATAGGTCATTGTGATCAGGTCTCGGTTGAAGAGTAATGTGGATGTGTTGAAGTGTTCATTGAACCTGATAGGGACTTTGTTACATTAACACTTTTTTTCTGAGGAAGAACACTGCTGGGCTTTATACAAGACCATGTGGCTCGGTCCTGCAGTTTTATGATCTGTCCGCAGATAGGTATATAGATTTGTGTGTGTTCACGATAATGGATATTGGCCGTTGTGGTCCATCGACAAGGACTGCATTATTAAACCAGAAAAAAAGTATACCCTCTTGATTGAACGATACGCGTACTGCGCTGTCCGGAATATCATCGGGACTCTTCTGTACGTCGATTCCAATCAGTGCCTCCGTCAGAGGTGCGGGATAAAAGCACATGCCTTCCCACAATGCAATCACTGACATCAAGGCCCCGGGCACAATCGGACGATCGTTGAAGCGTGACCGGAAACCAATAACAATACTGACCTCCATCAAAGGCCATCGGCCGAGAATCGGAGTCTATATCATCGTCGTTGACCTGAAGCGTGGACATATGTAAATATTATCATGTTTTAATGTCGACATTGCGGATGACATTGAGAGCGAAAGTAGCATATCGATTGCCTTGTCGATGCGCTTGATTGGCCTTGACATACGTATATTGGTGCCTCACAATAACACAGATGTTTATTCGTGCCAGTACAGCTGTTTTTCATCTACACGCCACGTCCATAGAAAAATGTTTTCCAGTCGGATTCTGACATTGGCCGAAGTGATTGTCCAGGAATCTATTGTATTGTATTGTTGACAATTTATAAAGCACTGTCCCATGAAAGAAGAAGAAACTTGGCCTGGATCTTAAAATAAAGTTTTGAAAGGTTTTAAAACATTACTTCCTTTTGAGGACAAATTAAATGGCAGTCTTCAGGGTAAGCTGTCATATGTGACATGCCTCGAGTGACAGCTAAGAAGATTGAGATTTAAGGATTCGGAGCTTATATGGAAATTATGTATGAGCTATAAACAGGTTTGGTTGGTTTAAACAGACCTGCATTGTAGATGAGCATATTTATCTCACCTGCCGATCTAAAGAACTGCCACTGTTATGTGTGTGCGTTTCTCACATCTCTTAATGAAATCATACAATTCATCTGGACGGGCAAATATTTTTCTTATATGGACAGACAGCATTATATCATGAAATAGCTGGTGTATTGGACAAGGTCTGAAGAGGTGTTTTCTATGTACTGCCGCAAGCTCGAAATATTGGTCGTTATTTAGGTTTTCAAATTGCCAGGTCACGTTTCGTCAATGTTTCGTGTAAAACTGATTTAAATGACAAAAAGTGGAAATTAACGGAAAGGATACTACAAGATTGGAGAGGAACTGGAGTGACAAATCACTGAACATTCTTATGTTGGAGTTTATTTATTAATTAATTTTATTGACATCCAAACTTCCAACCCTTTGGACGGGTCAGCTGATATTTAATTTCACACGACTCCTTGAAATATATGACAGAACTAACTGATAAGATTACTAATTTGTGTGCCTTGAGGGAAGCTTGATGGATATTTTTCACCGTTTGGCCAACAGGAGCTCATTCGTGGACTCAAATCGTGTTTACGCTCCGATCTCATATTGCCGAAGAGAGACCACGTGAAATTTGGGACGTGGGTAAATATCTTAAAAAATACCCAGGTAGACGGTTACGATCTACCCCCGGAATGTTTAAACAACGTGGACGAATGAACATGTTCGTGTTTGTGTGATCGTGAACGTGCTGTGATGTAAGAATGATGGTAAGCTCAGACACTGTCATTCAAGGCTCACGACTGAGTACATTAAACAATATTTCAGCCCACTAAAAAAAAGTTATCACGTCTGAATGACGGTCGCTTATTGACTCTGCGGTTTCACTTACAAGACTTTTGAGTTATGTGTTGAAGATGCCTCCCACTTGAAGTCGATGCCATAGTGACAAATTGTTTACAAGTTGTTTACTGTTACTAACATGTCGTTTACTGTGACGAGTATTGAGATTCAAGATATGTGCTTGTAAGAACTGGATACATATTCATTAGCGGACAAGAAACTGTTCACTTTTGTATGGTGTGGTCTCTTTGTATGAAACGTGAAGGTAGACAGTAATTGTGAAAGTTGCTATTCCTACGTGTAAATGTGTGTCAAATCTGATGGACCCTGGATTGCGCTTGTATACAGAAATTAATCAATTCTGGATATACAGATGTGAGTGGATTTCAACAGGTGCTTGGAAATACAACACGTGTCGCCTTGATTTAATTTCCATATTGTTTAGCTTGCAATCTGGAAAAGGTACACAGAATGTTACTTGTTAACCCAACTTTTATGGAGATTTTGTGAGAGACCAAGATTCAGACATAATTGCGTGAGATTTATGCTAACTGTAATTCTGGGAAATTACAGTTTTGAGATATCAAATTGTGATTAGGAATCAGTATTTGTCATTTCTAGTATTACGAAAGGATTCACAGATTCTAACACTATACAGTTCCAGATTTATTGTAACGCTCACACTGATTGACTATTTATTGGAAAATTCAAGTGAGTTTTATAAGTTGGTGATAACATTCAGGATTCGCTGATTTGTTTTTGAATTTGATCAGTGTCTACCTACCAACCTGCTAACAGTGTAACATTATAGAATTATCACAAGATTTTAGACAGCATTCCCATTTTAAGACAGTGTGGGGTAAACAATTATTTTAGATGTAGAACCAACGTGACCAATCGCCGACGACTATTATCGTACTTTGCGTTCAATGATCCGAGCGAGTTGTCCTCATCATTAGGGGAATGTTAAGTGGAGGTTGACAATGCCGCTGTTCCCATGCTGTTCAATTGATTGTGTTTACAAGACATAACACACAGTGTCAAGGCTGTCATTGAAAACAGAACATAAACATTAAGTACAGAGTTAGTTATATACGAAGCTGTCAAAACAGGTACTTCAATATGCAGTTGGACTCCTGCCTTGCTTGTTCTTAAGGACAATTGAGTCCTGCGCTCGCATACTAACGAGCTTCGCTATTATTCCCCCCGGGACATTTGACAGTTTTTACATAGGTGCGTGAATTCATAACCAGTGAAATCTCAAAAGGCAAACAGTCCGTCAAAAACTGTCAACATTGTGTCAGTGTATATTTATCTACAATAACATTCGTGACAAACCACCGACCCTCCAGTGATTGGAGTGGCGAGAGGCCGGTGATCCCATTATTATACATGCTTGATTAAACAACCACCCTACATGATCTGTTATTAGCAAACTGTGTACCAAAGCCTCCAATCAATTACATTTCCAGTTACGATAAACATACAAGGTCAGCTGGCTGTATATGCAATTGGGAAGCTTCCAACTTTCTCCGATACCTTTCCAAACAAATGACCGACGTGTGTCTCCTGTGGAAAATATCCGCTGGACTTTCTGTACCTGCCGTAGTGAGTGTGACAGCTTTATGTGTGGACTGACTGAAGTTTAACCCTGCGCACCTTATACTTGACGATATTCACAGCCTTCTTGGAACCCGTGTTACATGGTGTGTATTAGCTATTGAATCCTAAATATACAGCCAGCCTATATACTGTATGTTTCGTATAATTTTATGTCTGTCCATTGAAGTCCGTGGCTCAAGAAGTTGTCGTCAAGTACAGAGGAACTAATTGACGTCCGTGTGAACTTGAACTCTGAAAACTAACATGTGGACACTGGGTGTAATGATTATTTGTGTAAAGAAAATAGAATCCTGTGGCTATACAAGTATTGAAGAAGAAATTGTTTGTGCCTGAAAGACTGTTACGTACTGTAAGGTGAAGTTTGAAATCTTCAAGTTTATAACTGTCTGTGAATGAGAACAGTTGGAGAGAAAAAAGCAAACTTTGAAGTCAACTTGTAGCCATCATAACACTTTCAAAATCCAGTTTTGATGGATAAATTGGATACATAATTTACTCGACACATTTTGAAAGGATGTAGACTCATGGAATAATTTCAGTTCACACAAAAGGTAATGCAAAACCTGTTTTCCGAATGAGTGGATTCGCACAGCGATACGACTGAACACAGGGGGACTTACGACAGAACAGGTTTCATAGAACACTTGAAATCTCAGTTGAATTGAATTGAAAGTCAAATTGAAGTTTAATATGTCGTAAGGATATTTGTTCAGGATTAAAAAAAATATTACGACGTCTGGTACCCATCAATTAACAGTAACGGAGTATATTTGACTGAAGTGATTTGGACCGTGACTGAATCGAGAGTCACTAAACCAGGATATACTGTGTGTTAAGCGACGAATGTACGAGAGACACAGCTGTAGACAACAGTGTTAGGGTTGTGTTAGTGTTGTGTTAGTGTGCCATGCCCCTGAGTGTGCCACACACTATGGACAATGACGGACAGCTTTATGGGACAGTATCGAGGCTAAGTACAGCGTCCTAGACCCGTCCAGCGTCCAGCGGACCGGCAGAGAAGATCCACAGGCAGAGAAAAGATCCACGTGACTTTACTTGAGAAAACTGCCATAAACATTACAAATGTTTGTTGAACCATGTTAGACGATTTTATCGGAACGTGTATTGAGTGGCATTAGAAAGTTGTAAGCACGAACAGGAGACTAATAAGTATATGTGTTAAATATGGATTTTAACATAGGTCTGCTTAAGATCGTCTGTGACAGTTTGTGAAATTGTGAACATTCAAGATGGACTACCGGTCGAGGTATCGTAGATTCCCGAGAAATAATGCTCCGTTTCCGCCGACGCCTTTGCAGCGGTACCTGGCCACCCCCGGGTACAAAGCCACCTACAGGAGTCAGTGGTACCACACCATGCCGCAGTCCGGGTACCACACTGCGCCGCAGACCGGGTACCGCGTGGCCTATGTGAACGGCCAGCGGGTGAAGCTGTACACGAGTCCCTGGGAGTCCGCCTCGGAGTCCGCGGACACTCACATGCAGCTGATCGGAAAGCGGAACCACCTGATACTGATCACCCCCCGCAGACACCACGGGTATGGCGGTGGTGACGTCTCCCCCGGGGGGCGGAGGGTGCCGCCAGAGTCTCCCACTTCCCAGGGTTACTACTCCAGTCTCAGCTCCCCCACATCGCCCTTCGTGGAACGGCCGTTGGTACCGGCGCGGAGTTTCTCGTACCAGGACATCTACCAGGCGTCGCGGAGTCCGTTAGCATCGGGGAGGTTCGGGTTCGGTCTCGGAACTCGGAGGACGTATTCCGCTTCTGATGTGATGACCTCAGCGTCAATGTTCAACCGGTATTACGACTACATCCCTTGCACGCCTAGCTACCGTCTGTGGTCGTCTAACTGCGACATCTCCTGCGCCTACGACGACTACAGTTCGGCCGACAACATCTTCAAATTCCGGAAGGCCGGGAGCTGCGACGTCCTGTGCCCTCGTTCTCCATCCTTCGACTTCCGTCCTTTCTCGCCTTTCTCGCGGTTCGACGGTGGAATACTCGGCTACGAGTTCAGGTCGCGTTCGGGAAGCGGCAGCATCATCAGAAGTTCAAGGTCGCACGTGGACTATCACGAATTCCGAACGCACACGCGATCTGAGTGCGATTTCCCTGTGCGGTACCACGGCCCCAGTTCCAAGTCTGAATGCGGCGGATCGCCCAATGACATTGCCACCAGGTCAGAAAGTGGCTTCTCCGTAACCCTCAGCGACCTCGACAATTCCTTTCAGGACGAGGAAACGTGTTCCGTGAGTTCTGCCGACCGCTCCATGGACAGATCGATGGACAGTCTGGGAGTCTTCCCACTGACGGACATGGACTTGGACAGATGCGAAACGGACAGTGTTCACGACAGGACTCTGGACATCGTCTACGAGGACGACAACAGCGACCCCAACCAGGACAACGACGGCAGCAAGAAGACCTCAGGACACGCGTCTGCCAGTAAGAATCTACTAGGTGCCTTTGAACAGAGTCTCGTCGACCAACAGTCCAGAAAATCGCTTGGAGACGATGATGTGTTCAGGCAGCACACAGACACGATGTACATATCTCACGGACCTGATGACCATGTTGATGACTATTCAGAGGCTTCAGGACGTACTGCTGCTGGTGGAGGAAGAGGAAGAGGAGGAGAGGATGACGCTTGTGGACAACACACAGACATCCTGATCCTATCTGGTAGTCCTGACATTCATTTTCCTGATGATTCCGTGGATCTGACAAATAATCATGATGGCAGTCGGATTGTAGGCATATCTCCTGGACATCCCCTCTGTTCAGGTGAACATTGGAATGGTAGAAGACCAGATGATGACGAGGACAGGTTTGTGCAGCATACAGATGTGTTGTATATCTCTGATGGTGGAAATGTGCAGCAGCAAGACATTCCTGATCATGACTTTATCCCCGCTGACCATCCGTCTGTTCTAAGATCCCATGATGAGACTGGTCAAGGCTTCCACGATGGGGCAGTATATCCAGACCATCACCAACAGGGAATGACTCCTGATGCAGACGGTGAAGACTACAAGTTTACAAGGGAGACTATCTACTTCACTGATGGGGACAATGTTCAAATATATGACCGTTTTCTAGATGGTCAGAACAGTGAAGTAACAGGTGAAGTCCGACCCACAGATGGTGAAGAATACAGGCATCATACACTGACACTCTACATCTCTGATGGAGGTAATATTCACCAGGACAGTGAAGTGACAGGTGAAGTCTTGCCCACAGATGGTGAAGAATACAGGTGTCATACACAGACTCTCTACATCTCTGATGGAGGTAATATTCACCAGGACAGTGAAGTGACAGGTGAAGTATTGCCCACAGATGATGACAGTGAAGACACTCAGCATCATGAAGACACTCTTGTCACCATGGATACGGGTGACCCGAGAGAGGATGACGAAGGTGACCTGAGAGAAGATGACGAGGAAGGTGACAGTGGAAGTAAAAGTGATGACAGTGACACTCAAACAGAAAATAGATGTATTCAGTATATTTCTGAAATTGAAGAAAGTGGCACCCATATGGAACATAGACCTATCAAATATATTTCTGAATTTGAAGACAGTGACACACATATTGAACATAGACCTATCAAATATATTTCTGAATTTGAAGAAAGTGACACCCATGTAGAACACAGGCCTATTGTGTATATTTCTGAAACTGATGACAAACATAGAAATAACCAACAAACATTAAGTGCAGATTCTAATCAAATTCCCAGACAATTGAGACAAGAACCAGCCAGAACTGAACAAATTCCCATGTCACAAAACTATGCGGAAGATGACCATGATTGCCGTGAAATTACTGCCATCGAACAATCGGAAGAATTTGAAATCATAGAAATGCCTGCGCAACCAGCTTCAACAATGTTGTCGTCTCCAATTACCCAAACCAGTGATCCACCTTTGCACAGCATTAGCAAATATGTGTCGGCAGAGTATGAAATTGCTGATCGTGAGAGCCTAGACGAGTTTCTCGATGAAAGGGAGATAACTACATCCTCACAGGTACACCTGGCAGCCGAGGACAGCGACAGTGATTTTACCAGAGATCAGAGGTCACTGGGTACATTTGGCAACAATTTGTCAGAAACTGATGAGGACGATGACAATGTTGTACATCGGAGATTAATACAAAATGACAATCTGACATTGGCTAAAACTGTGGTATTAGAAGATAATGGACATGTTGAATTGTTATCAGAAAAAACTGCCGACTTTGTGAGTCGTGATAACGGGACAGGTGATCGGACAAGTGCTGGGGTGTCTTCAGATAAAAGTCAAAGCGGGACAGAGTCTAGAACAATGTATAGTGAGCAGAGTTTCGCGACAGTTGATGTGTTATCGGCTGTCGCGGAAGATATGGATTTATCCGAGACGGTAGGAAACGTACACATCAACAGTACCATACAGTCTCAGGCTGTGACAGGCGAGGTCACAGAACGGTACACATCCCAGCAAGTTTACTACGAGGGCCAGAGCAAATCTCTCGAATCTCAGAAAACTGTAAATAGTGAAACCAGACCCACAGAGTCGACACTCGATACTGCAGCTACAGTTGTATTTGATCAATTTAACATCGGGACTCAGAGAGATAATGAGCAAGAGGGGCTGACAGACGAAAAATCTCCTGATTGCCTTGAGAGTCCGAGACGGAGGCCAGACGGCCAGCTGGACATTCAGACACAGAAAACAGATGACCAGTCCGAAGACGTCGGTGAATCGGCCAGTACCAATGCCAAAACATCCGAGACGAAAACATCCCCAGTTAGAATGAACAGCGACAGGGGCAATGGAACGGAGGATGTAAACAAAACGGGGAATAAACATAACGATGGGGAAAACAACACTGTTACTGCTAAAATCAGTGAGGATGTGTGGGAGGGGAAAGCCAGTGATAGTAGTTACACGATAGCCACGAGAGTTGCCAAGACGGAATTAGGAAGGGGCGGGACGATAACACATGGGGTAGACAGTAGACTACAGGTAGACTCTCGACGCCCCACGGAGGACGTAAGCATTGACGCAGACCTCGGGGGAATCGGTAATCCCCAGGAATTATTAGAAACCGAAAATAGGGACTGTGGTCAGAGACGGGAGGCAGGCTTGTCAGATTCTGGCAGCAGCGCTGATTACTGGGATGAGAGTGTTTACTATGGGGTAGTAAACAACAGAGGGGGAAGTGTGGTAGAGATTGAAATTGACAAAAACAGATCATCGGCGGAGAAATCTGGCGAACAGAGACCCGAGAACACAAATAGTCGGGGCATAACTTGTGTCAGTGTTTGTGAAGGTAAAACTGTGGATGTGTTTAACATTGACGGACACGTGGGAAGTGAAAGTGGTACTTCATCAACTCAGATTGCAGTTCAAATCGATAATAGGAATTCCAGGAGACCCGAAGATTCTGAGAAATCTGAAGAACTTTTTACGAGCGTGAGTGAAGATAAACACGGAAATAAGGTTACAGCAGAAGCATTTCCAGGTGAATCTCTGTCTGTCAGTCGTTATCACTCTCACTGGGACGATCCCGTTGAAAAGGGCATCGCCACACAAGGGAACCGTAATGAACGTGATCTTTGCCCATCGGTTCTACCCACTGCTACTACTACAAAGACGGAGGAAGAATTTGGTCGTAATGTTAATCAGAGTGATGTGTCAGTGCTGAGACCCAGTGATCTCAACAATGCGGACCCAGGAGTCGGTGGACCGCGGAGACCCGGAGGTCGTTATGCGGGTGATCTGCTGAATGCAACAGCTGGCTTCTTGGATAACGGTACAGCGGGAAATAACGAGGGCAGTAATCGTACACGTATTGGTGAACGCATTGATGAGAGTTTAAGCTGGGGAACGGGCAATACACTGGGTGATACACAGGGTTATAAACCTGGATATGTGGCAAGCGGTAGTCAAGTGTCGTCTGCTAGTGTGAAACAGACGGCTGCTAGTTTGAAGCAGACGCAGGAACTGAGTGAAATTGACGGAACAAATTTCACTGACCAGCAGAATTTGAGTGAAATTACCGAGAGAAATATTACTAACCAGCAGAATTTGAGCGAAATGGATAAATTACGTTACACTGACAGAACTGAGGTGACTCTTCCTCAGGAGAAGAAGGCAATAATTCTAACAAAAGTCCAGTACAAAGTGAAGAAGATGACGAAGACCGTGACAAGGACAAACGTGGACGTGAAAAAAGTCCACAAACATTTTACCGGTGATTCGCTGGAACACGAACATTTAAGCAAAGTCGAGCAGATGACAATCGTAAGTCAGAAAACGTGGAGCTCGACCGAATCTCTGGATCAGCCAGTTGAGGAAAACGTCAAAGTCTCGTACCAGGCGACGTTTGACGCGACGCGGGACAAGGACGGACACGAATTACCGTCCTCTCATTTTGAAACAACTTACGAGACAGTTCTACCAACAGATTTCATCAGGACTGCTGCTCTGACTGTCGAAACCGAGGACATCTTGGATGTGACCGGACCAGTTCCGGAAAAAATGTCGCCGTCTCAGGATTCATATTCAGGATCTGAGGAACGAATCAATATGGGGAGATCTCGTGTAATGGAATCTGGTGAGATTGGACACACCGGTGGAATTGAAGACTTGGAAATTGAACTGAAACTGTCGGAATTCGAAGGAGCATCGGAAATATCGGATGAATCAGTGTTCGCAGTTGGTCCCGAAAATGTGACAGTTTTATCTGATGGTAAAAAAGTATTTAGAAATAATTCTTCTGATCCAAACCAAGATACTAGAGTTAAAACTGCTGGAAAGAAACGATCGAAGTTAAAGAAAAATGTGCCAAAAGATTCGAAAACTGTGTGTACAAATACAGAGTCACGTGACATTCATGACGACGTTGATTCAAGCAGGAATCCTCAGCCGACCTACACTGACAGGATCGAGATCTTCTCTAATGCTAAATCTCCGAGAACGGTGAAGAAGATTCGCTGGACGACGGAGCGGAACTTCGCCGATGACAAACTGATATGCACCTTCTACGAAGATGCCATGAACATCAGACCCGAAGAGGACAACGCTATCTACATATTGGAGGACAATATTCACGTGCCGGACAAATCCATGGACAGGCTAGAAGAATTTGTAACTTTGCCGTGCCAGACGTCATTTAAAATGCATGTGCACTTCCCCGTGAAGAAACCAATTTGGACGTACGATCTGGCTAGTCTGAGGGTGATGAGTCGTGATGAAACGTATCAGACAGAAAACAGCAGTGAAAGTGAATTGAAAATCAGCGATGAAACACATCAAACAGAAAATCTCAATGAAAGTGGATCTAAAACCAGCGATGAAATTCATCAAACAGAAAATCTCAGTGAAAGTAGAAATATAACCAGCAGGAGAGACATGGCTATTAAGCCTGACAGAGTTGTCTCCCCTGATCGTACAAGTCTCGGTGAAACTGTAAACACAACAAACCAGCATGAGTGCAGTGGTACGGCTACAGAAAATGTTGACATTCTAAACACGCCAACAAATAATACCCAGATAATTAATCCCATGCATAATCGATCTGAAATTGCGACAAACGTGCGAGATTTTGCAGTGATAAAACATGCAGCAGTTACATGGACATCCGATACTGTTGACGGTACACCCAGTAATGAGAGAACAGAGAAACAGGATTCAGGAAATGATTTCAGTGTAGGGAGTTTACCCAGTACAAATGATAGTAAACAGGAGGCTAGGACTGATGATAACAGTGTTGAGAGCAGGCGTGTGGAAACTGATACTGTTGATATGGTCACAGCAGCTGAGCATCCGGAAAGTTATCACACAGTCTGGGGGGAGGAGAAACATGATTATGATGCAGACATTTTTTTAGGTGGTGGCTTGAATGAACTAGGTAATAATGACGTCAATGCTGTAGATAAAGTGTCAGATTCTTCAGAAAACCGTGACGAAAGATTACTTAAAAGTGATGAAATTTCTCGAACATCGGAAATGTCTCCGAGAACCACCGTTAAAACCAGAATTCAATCCGGTGCAGAAATGCAAGCCAGCGGAGAAATGCAAGCTGGGGTGTCGTGTTCGGATGTTGATACACGGACAAGTGACAAAGACGACATACCGCGGGGCAAATTGGTAACGACAGATGGCGGGATACATAGTACTGCTGACAGACAGCGTGATTTATCAGAACCATCTGAGACTGTTTTAGAGTACCGTTATCCCGAGGCAGTGGGTAATCTCCATGAACAGGATGATGAGCGGTACTCCGCTGTGAGAGATAGGAACTGGGATGTGCTACACAGAGCCGATACTCTTCCTGCAATAGTGACAGCCCGACTCGGTGATAGAGACGCCAGTGTGAAGGACAGACCAGATGATCTGACAGCCGACAGGGCTAATACCGCCAGGGCTCATGTCCAGACGACAGACACCCTGACAGTTACACGCACCTTGACATCCCACCCTTGTGAAGTTCCCAGGTTTATCTCTCCGAGTGGGAGACCGGATAGAGTCGGAGCTAACGAGGAGGATACAGTTCTGATTCGCGATGAAACCAGTGGGTTAAGTACTGTTAGAAATAAGTCAGGTGCGACGAGGCCAGGCGATTGTCCACGCACGACAGAATCCAAGGAGGAGGGAGAAGACTGGGTATACGAGAGTCGAGCAGGGATAGAACTATCCACCGATCTCGGAGCAGTGCGTGTGTTTACATCCAGCCCGCGCGAAGAGACTACTACGCAGGTCCGCGGGTCAGGTGTAATAGCCACGGACACTGTTATTGAAACAGGTGGGAATATTGACCCACACCGTGTCAAGGACCCGTCCACCCTCCGTCAATCAATAGACTCTGCCGATGATAGATCGGCCTACACTGATCGCAGGGAGGTGGGAAAGTTAAATGCTGAAACAAACGTGGAAAGCGACGTCTGCTCGAAGTCAATTACTACAGATGATGGAATGCTGATTACTGAGACCCGGTTACTGGATAACGGATCGGGCGATATCAAATATGCAAATGTGTTCTCGGCTTCATCCGACCGTCGTAAATATCCAACAAAGGGAAGTGTCGGCATTGTGAAAGTCGCGGGGACAATTGTTGGCAGTGCGTCTGAGCCGCGCGTCGTCGAGAGACCAGTGACAGTGACGAGAGATCTTAATGAAAGTGCCGAGGTCTCGATCCAGTTGGAAGACGAATCGTTAGATCACGACAGAGACAGTAAAATTGAAGAATTCTCACAGGCCTTCAGGAAGTATTCTGCCGAAGAGCTGCCGTTGCGACAGAGGAAATCCAGCGATGACTCGAAATCCGTGTTACGAAACGACAAGCTTACAAGTGTAAGGCCTACAAGTGTGAACACCGAGGGCACCGTGCAAATTAAACAGCCAGCTGAAATGTCGCAATTCGATTACGACGACTGGTCTCACAACCAGACTGCGCAGGAGCAGATCCGGGTTAACAGGAGCACCGACGACGGACTGAAATTCATCGAGGAGATATCTCAAAGCTCCGGGTCCATATCGTTCCGACTGGAGGAAGCTTCATCGCCCGACGACGTCAACCGCAGCATGTGCTCGGACCAGCTTGACCGTCTAGACTGGCTGGAGAGCCAGGTGAGCAACGACAGCTTTGACCAGTGGTCAGAGAACCGCCGGACAACTCACCATGTCCTCGTCACAGGGCAGGTGGACTACAACAGCGACGCCGAGGAAAACAACAACAATTTCACGAAAGAAAGCTACTCCTCGTTTATTGATTCCGACAGCGCCGACCTCGATACATCGCGACACTCCACGTACTCCATGACGGTCACCGGGCAATTACGCGAGAATGAGATACCTATGTCTCCGATGTCAGCAGATGGGCGGACTTCTCGAGAACATATGTTTGGGGAACTGAAGGAAGACTGGTCGGATATGAAATCCAGTGATGGCTATTTTTCCTCGGCAAATGAACAGATGAGCAGTGAGTTCAGACATAATGTTACGTTCGATACCATCCGGAGTTTCTCGTCAACGTCCAGCGACGGGTATCAGTCATTTGTCAGCGACCATATGACCGGGGAATTGCGGCACCCGCCACCCTACGAGTCCCATATGCATCCAACGTCCCCGGAACAGCAGGAGATCGAAGATATCGACGAAGATTTGAAGGCGACGATTCGCGAGTTCGAAAATTGGAGCGTACCGCTTTCTACAGAAGACCGTCAGAACATCAATGAAGCAAAATCGTTTACGTCTGTTGACCAACAAGTTAATGTGATCTCGCCAGATATCGACGCACGTATGAGTGGTCAGTTCTATTCATCTTCCGCTGAAAATGTTCGTGGTAGGAATACCGTAAGGCCAAAATCATTCCCTACAACGGAAGACTCTATTGTGAAAACTAGTCATAATCTCGCCAAAGTGAAAATCGGGAAGTACACTTCAACCAGTGAAAGTGCGGTCAACAGGAAACTTGGCAAGTTGACTTTAATCTCAGAAAATTCATCTGGTCAAGTAATTGATCGCTTGCCCCGGAGCGAGACTGAGATATCTGTCAAATCTCATTCTGAACATGATGACCAGCGGACACGTGATGGACAGACAAGCGGTCTTGACAGACAGATGCATAATCAGTCAACCGAAGATTCAGACCTAGGCGTCGTACACTTGGGACGGTCCTACCAACCTGTAACATCGACGTTGGTGAGAAGTCAACACGTTACTAGAACCGAGACGCGCACTTCCAGCGATGTGACTGACAGATTGAGTGATCATGGGACTCGTGCATCCAGTGATCATGTGACTAACAGATTGAATGACCACGTGATCCGAACATCCAGTGATCATGTGACTAGCATATCCAGTGATCATGTGACTAGCATATCCAGTGATCATGTGACTAACAAATTCGGTGATCATGTGACTAACAGATCGAGTGACAATGTGGTCCGAACATCCAGTGATCATGTGACTAACATATCGAGTGATCATGTGACTAACAGATCAAGTGACAATGTGATCCGCACATCTAGTGATCACGTGACTACCATATCCAATGATCATGTGACACGCCCATCCAGTGATCACACAACTTATAAATCAAGTGAGCGCGTGATTCACACATCGGGCAGTGTTGTGACTAACAGATCCAGCGAACACGTGACGCGGACATTCACGGATCAAGCGACTCTCAGTGTGCACAAATTGAAACCCTTCGTTTCATCGTCAGCGTCTCCATCAACCGGGATGTCGCGCTCATCTCCATCGGCCGCTGGCGTCAAGTCCGGTTCCAAGACGAGGACGGTCGCCTCCTACGAGCGAGAGACGTACGAGAACGTCCCACCGGCCATCAGCGAGGAGGTGAGAGAGGACCTCCTGCACCACGCCCACGGATACTTCGCCTCGTCGGTCAGTGTGACCCTGAGCCGGACCTGGAAGGAGTTCGAGAAGCTGTGGCACAGCGTGGACGACTCATCCTGGAGCGGCGTCCTGTATCCGTTCATGTACACGTTCGTGTTCCAGAAGTCCGTCGGCGGGGACGGAGAGAGGAGCCAGGCAGACAGGATGAGCCAATTCGAGAGGCTGTACCCCCTGCTGCTGATCGAGGATGTGGAGCGCTGCCAGAACCATGTCTGCTCCGCGCTGTACGGCGAGGAGTACCGCACGCAGAGGAAGGCGCAGAAGTACTTCCTACGCGGGTTCACCAAGGACATCCCCAGTCTGTGGCGCACGAAGCGGCGGCAGTCGCTGATGCCGCTGTGCGAGATTCCCGAGGAGCGGATCGTGTCGTTCGACAACAGCGACAGCGTGCTCCTGCCCACGTGTCACTCCACCACAATACACCCGTCGCTCGTGTCGTTCAGGTCCGTGTCGAAAACACAGTTTCATAGATTCGCCTCCGAGGGCGATGGTGTCGATTCTCGGTCGGGGTCGGGAGCGGGAGATAATTCAATGGATCTAAGAGGAGATAACTCAGATCACACCCTGCAGTACATCTGCCAGGGCGACGTGTCCGACCCGACCATAATGCTGTCGAAGAGACTCCGAGACCTGGGGAAGGACGAGAAAGACACGGATATACTGGACGATGTCCTGCTTCGAGGACTCAGGCACTATCACCGTAAATTCATTCGGTTACATCAAAGTGTCAAAGGTGAAGTCCGGAAGGTGAAGGTCAGGAGACAGCTATTCCCTTCCCGGACTGAGACAATCTACGAAGAGGAAGAGGACGAGAAATGTGTGAATTAGAATGTGTACGATTGAATTAACGTGGATTAGAATGTGTACAATTGAAATATGTGGAATAGAATGTGTGCCATTGAAATATATGTGGATTAGAATGTCTACACTTGAAATATGTGGATTAGAAATAACATAGTGTACAATTGAAATAACATAGATTAAAATGTATACAATTGAACTATATGGATTAGAATACGTACAATTGAAATACGTGAATTACAATATGTACAATTGAAATACGTTAATTACAATATGTACAATTGAAATGCTATATTACATACCTTTACATAGAAAAATAACTGAATTTGTTCTTACATATTGTAAAATATTAGTTAAAAATGACTGGAAATGTCCACAAATATTGCAAATTTGCTCGATCTAGATCTGAAAGGAATTTCAGATACTGATTATATTTTAGTCAGAATATAATTTCAAAGTAATAATTTAAAAAAAATATATGAATATTTACTTATTTTCCATAAATAAAAAACAACTTCAAAACGAAAGCAGAATTATTAGTATTACAAATTTAGTAAATGTCCTGTAACATGTATTCTGAAAATGGATGGGCAACACTAAATGTTGCAAGTTCTTTACGCAACAAAAACACACACACTAAAAAAGGAGAAATTAGGAAGATTATTGGAATTTTGCTAACAGCTGGTCAACCTGATCAATATTTCTATTCACAATCTGGGTCAGAGCAAATCCTCCCATGATTTAAAAATAGAACAAAACAGAGCTAGTGCAATGTAATGGACATTTGTTTGATTTCCCTTAAGAACACATCTAGAACACAGCTCTTGTATTAATACTTGAATTAATACCCATGGTGTCACTAAATTCTGTGTAATGCTACAAATCTTTAGTACAAGTATTAATATTTTTTTCTAATTAATCAAAGAATTCCATTCTTTATATCGTCACAAATTGGTGAAAGATTCCTGCAGTGACGTTAAACTCCATATTCACTCACCATTCTTTATATTATTTTTATCATGGAAGCGGACAGTTTATTATTATAGAATATTATTAGCCGATGGTTGCTTCCGTGGTCAATATTAATTACGGTACTGCAGATAATGTCAAAGCTAATCTGGCAACGAGGTGTTTGTGATAAGCTACGTTACCAGACCCCATTCAGAAATTACGTGTGATAAATTCACTGTGTGTGATAAATACACCACTGACTGGAAGGGCTAGGATAGATTACTTAACGTAATTTGGCTGTGATTGCCAGATGTATAGTGAGAAAGGGGTTGATCTAATTCCATTCCAGTAAGTTGGGCGTGGATACGTAATGAACTGTAGGATATGTAAGCAAGTCTAGGATACGGAGGGAAGTATAGGATAGTCAGCGTTTATTCGTGTTGACGGATAAGCAGCAACGGAATGGATGTATCAATTAAGCATGAAGAAAAATCCTTTAATGATAGACAGGGCTGAGTGAGATGTTGATGCTCAGATTTAGGAATGTTGCCAAAATGTCAGTGATATGTTGCCAAAATGTCAGCTGTTTTGAATTACAATTTTGTTTACTCGTATACATGTACAGTGGCTTGATTTCAGAGGAAGTTATTACAAGTTTACAATTATTTAAGTACTTTATGCTTGTAGTGATTTGAATTCATGGTATATATATATACATATTTAGATAATAATGATAATAAGTAGATTTATATAGTGCAAGCGAATACTGGCAGTACTAGTTGTCATTATCATTATCATAAATAAATTCTTGCAGTATCACAAGCAAATTCTTGCAGTACCAGTTGGCATTATCATTATCATAAGCATTACCACCAAAGTATTTTTGGATTGAGTATATTTTTAAACTATGGATGCTGTCATTTCCATATGGTACACATAGTTAAAATGAAATACGTATCTTCTTGCCTATTTATGTTGAATGACTGTAAAGTCTTTCAAATCTAAGACTCGAGTCCATCATGAACATCTATTCAATATATTGTATTCAAGATACATACGGTATGAGAACTAATCTCATGATAACGACATAAATGCGTGCATTGTGAATGGATTATAATGAGAAACTCTAGATTGGCAAGGTCCGGCTCCTTCGGTATTGACGTAGGCTTTAGTTACTGTCTGCTGGTAACAATACTGTGACTACGTAGTGACTATGTCATGACTATGTGGTGACTATTCAATGACTAAACGGGTACGTCCTATGTCCACTGAGCACATTTCTGGCTTAGTCACCACAAACTGTCCCTTTGTATCTCATCGTCAGTAAAACACTGAGGTCACGTCTGGAATTCACCCAAACTATTCGGAATTTTGTGAATATATTTCTCGAGAAAATTACCTTTTCCTCACGAATTCTATTCAAAACCATTAAATTACGTTCATATCGCGATCCTAAACGTTTGGAATTGTCCTAAACATATTTCTAGAACTTTATCTTTTACTCGTCAATCATATTCGGAATATTGATTCCCTAATCTTTTATCACGCGTTATAAATTGTTTCTTTATTCCTTGATCTTGATTAATTTGTACAGGAGACATTATCTTATTCATCCTCTATAATGAGGATCTTCCCGGATGATAAATGTCCGACACGGAAGCGGTGCCAAACTTGATGCCATAATTACGCTGTTAAAGTTCATTATCATGATTATCTGGAGAAAAGGATAGAGCACTGGTACGACACTGAGAATACGCTTATCTGATTACCATGCCACGAGCTATCAGTCAAAATATGTAATTAATATAATTATTTATGCGCCAACTGGCAGAACTAGAATATCTTAGAATATCGGCGGCCGTATCGGCTGTAGACTGGTTCACAGTTGTGCACTTCAATAACAGACGAGCTGGCTGTTTGGTAAATGCGTAGCAACAGATAAGAGGAACCTGTTTGATGCAGTAATGTTAGAAGTGTTGATATTGTTCATATTAATACGTGAAAATATGTGGGTATTCTTTACATGTGTGCAAACCTCGAAACATATGTGCCAACGTAGATGAAATTTGATGTATGTTATGAATCTGGGAAATTGTCGACAAGCATTATGTAAGATATTTGTATAATGAAACTCGATGTATGTTGTGAATCTGGGAAACCGTTGACAAACATTATGTTAGGTAAGATATTTGTGTCATTTATTTATCATTTAAATTTTGAATGGTAGTATGTAAAATTCTTTTTTTCTTTTTTCTTCTTTTCTGTGATACATAGTAGGTTAATTAATTCATTTCTCATTTATTAACAAACGAATTAGTCACCTGTGGCAATCGTTAAAAGAAAAATTATCATCAAACGACAAACCCTGTATAAATATTTCATGTGCAGTAGGAAATTACACATAATTGCGATATACGTACCTAATTGCTTTTGACCTTCAACCCGGTCACAGATGATAAAATGACTTTGTGTTGCTAATAGGCAGTATTGATTTTGGTTTCAACGGTTATAGTATGCAATGCGTGGACTACATAAAGAGATCAATTTGTGCCATTCAGAGATATATATATATATATATACACAATATATTCAGTTGTACGTACTGGTAGGTGTTAACTAGTAAACATGTCGTGTAAGTATCGTGTATGTATGGAGGATAGTAATGTTAGAACCACAATGTAACATTGCAACCAATATTGGTGCTACATTCTATGTCATAATACTGTAGATGATGACAGTTATATATGTTTCATACATGTTTTACTGGTGAGTTTTGTAACAATGATAATACTACCCAGATGTTGTGCCTGTCTTGTCGTATATATTTCATATATTTATAACTGTATGAATGGAAGAATTTGGAATGAATCTTGTATAAATATGTTTCACTGTAGTATCCATTCATGCTAACATTACAATTACTAGAACAAATGTAAATTTTAGAGACAAATTTATGATTCAGTATTAATTTGTACTCAAATCATGCAAAATGATATTGTAACATGTAAATGTATACACAGATAACATCACAAAATGAACAACAATTTATCAGGTTACGAACTTTAATATGTTTTTTTACATATTGTTTAACAGAGCGTGAAACTATTGTACGACTTTATAGGAATTCCGTAACTATTTATTTGGTTCAGTCGCCCATACGGGGAATTCAGTGGTGTCCTACAAACAGACAAGGCGGTAGTGCCTGAATATTTTACAAGCGTGGGCTTATTGTAAACTGAGTTAAAGGATGGCGTTCGGTATCTCACAATACGTATCACCGCGATGTCCCTGAATACTGTTATTGTGTTTTCGCATTTGTATAGTCTAACAAGATAGCCACTTGACACCATGTTCGGCTTTCCTGGCCTATCTATCTCGTAGTTGGGTAGTTGTAAGAACTGTTGCACCTGAAGATAATATCTGTCATTACGACGTGTCAAGGAGTACGACTGTAGTATCAGAAATACCGGTAGGGATAACATGTTGTTGTGATATTTTCATCTTTGTTAAGTTGCGTATAATAACAGTGTTAGAATTTCTAACTTAGGTTTTTAGATGCTAATTATAGTCTCTTTCTATTTTTAAAATTATTTAAATTAACTTTTAGAGAGAAAAAATATAATAATGCTTATTTTCTAATTTTCAAAATCACACACATTTTCATAAACAATGGGTGAAAGATTCCCGCAGTGACATTAATTTCCATAATCACTTACTCACATGAATTTATATTGATCAGTGCATATTAAAATTAAGCCATTTCAGTCAAAAAATCTCACAAATTGGCTACCAACTTAATTTAATATTCTCTCTATTAAAACACATTATTGAATTTTCATTATTCTGGAAAACAGGTGAATTCTTTTATATTCTCCGTGTTAAAATGCATTATTGAATTTTCATTGTTCTGGAATACACATGAATTAATCGTCGGAAGGTGAATATAAATGTTTCCGTTCTGAATGAGAGAATCATGAATAATTCAGGACACGATCGTAATGCACGGAACAGCCACTATTGTATTTCTAAACTAATTTAGCAGTCCACTGTTGCAATGTCTGAGAGATAACGCTGGAACCAATGGAGCCTGATGGAGCCGATGGAACCCGCTGTTGGCCTCTGAGTACAATAGCGGTTCCACAGCTGTCTATGTCCATCTGAGTCACTGATTCCGCCGTTGTCTCCTGGTATTTCTAATCCATCATACTAAGAAGACTACGCTTTACTACTGTAGTAGAAATAGCGGTCATTACTATTGCTCTTGTTAACAATAGGACTTTTTCCTTTTCCTGTAAATCGTCACAAATGGGTGAAAGATTCTTCCGACAGCGACGTTAAACTCCATATTCACTCACTCACTCATTTTTCTTGTAAACGCTTTTTCTTTATTGCTCTTGTTAACAATAGGACTTTTTTCCTTTTCCTGTGAAACCTTTTTCTTTGTTATTCTTTGTTTTTAGATATTATTTCAACACTGTTCAAATGTATTCTTTACATTCCATGAAGTTGGAGTTATTATCCTAGTCTCATCCTGTTCTGGATTAATCAACAGTTGCGGGTCTCCTGAGCATCTCTCGTTTCCTACAGCAGTCGGCAGGGTTAAATTAATATAGATTTTTTTTTTTAACCATATTACTGTCGGATGCAACTGGAGATTCTCAACAGGACCGTGATTGTGGTTGATTCAGGAAGGAAAGGATTAAGAGAATATGTATATGAATGCCACTTTGTTTAGATCCGTTATGTTTACTATTATATCATCTGTTTAGATCTGTTACTATTATATCATCTCAAATGCAGCAAAACAAACATCGAATGGGAATCGAATCCCCTACCTTGTTCTACACATATCCTCAGAAACTATCGAAATTTTACGAAATACTTTCAGATTATTCCGGGTTGGACCTTATTGTCATGGATACTGCTGTGTTTTCAGTGATTATTTAGGTCAGTTTCTCGTTTATTGTCCATTCGTGGTTCTGTATGTTTGTTCTGTCGACTGACCTTGCTGTTGTATCTAAGGGTTTTCCTTGCCAGTGTTAAATATTGACGATAATACTATTAGGAACAGTATTCTCAGTATTCTCTATATAGCTGTACACTGATATTTATATATACCGTATACGTACTCTACACTTTGTTTGATTTGTTGACCATGTACAAATAAACCATAATATTGACCACTGAAATTACTTGTTGGTCTTCATGTCGAATACTTGAAGCTGCATTGACATAGATAATGGAGAATTGCTTGAAGATTGATTGCAACACATACATTCTTATAACCCATAGAAATGGAAGTCTACACAATTCACATATCATTTTATTATTATTATTTAAAAAACTATTTTGTTAATATAAAAAAGATAATTTACAAAATATTTTATGGTATTTGGACTGTCAGAATCCATGGTAAATTTGTAGAAAAAAAAGAATTTATTTGTTTTAAATCATAGTTTAATTATAATTTTAACTTCTATGATTGGGTATACTTCCATTTCTAATGAACACAACACAACATCTTTTCAAGATCATTAGCTCCTGAGATTTAATTATTTTACCAAGTTCTTGAGAACTGCCATATATAGCCTTGGTATAGTCGGACTGCTATCAACCAGCATCTGGTAACAGCGTGTAACTACAAATACATGGGCGGAGATGTTATGAAAACAGTCCAAGATACACTGTGAACTACTGGTAGCTGATAGAAATAGATGCCAGTGGATAGTGAACTGGTGGTCTGGGTTTGATGCTGTGTTAATGGAAAATGTTTATCATCAAGCTGTGCCCAGTAGGTAGCAAAATTAAAGATCTTCTTAATTTTACTTTTTTTTCTTCCTTCAAAGTTTCAGAAAATATGTTTCATTTTAACTTGTAATAGATCTACGTTTTTTTCTTTCTTCATATATATATGCAAACATTCAAATTAAAAGGGCTTGAATTTAAAGGTATGGGTTGTTTATTAAAAATGTTCCTATTTATCAAAGTTGCAAAAGGTACATTTTTATATATATATATCTGGAAAGAGAATGTATATAATAGTCTTTCTTTTTGTAAAATTATAACTGCAAATAGTATTCCAATTTAGAAATCTCATAATTTAAAGGTACGATTTGACTTTTTATTTTATTTTTTTTATTATCAAAGTTTCAGAAAATAATTGTCATCTTTAATACACAAACAAATACAAAATATTTCTTTATTGACACTACAGAAATTCAAACAACCAAATTCAGAAAGCTTATTTTCCTGTCTAAGTCAGATGGCCATAACAATCGAGAACCTAACCCATGTCAGTTAATGTATTCAACGTATTAACGCCCAGGGTGCTAAGAAAATTTACTTGGGGGAGGGGGTGCGTTTATTAAATCTTTGTATCAGAAAAACTTCCTGGATCACAAACAGTAGTCATTAGAAAAGAATTGCCCAAATTCCAGCATTAAATCCCTTGGGGGAAAAAATGAGAAAACCAAAAATCTTTTTTTTTAAAATATTTTGAAAACAAAAAAGATCTTTTTTTTAAAGGATTTCTTCGGTGCCAGAACAAGTTGCTTCTAATCAATTATATATGTTGAAAATAGATATATAAAACGAA
>JAUTBZ010148894.1:0-11943 GCA_032361785.1 Lepetodrilus galriftensis
CAACATCACTTGTACATAGCCGGACTGCTTATTAGAACTGATAGTCACATCTTTGGTATTTTTGGTGCCACGTCAACTTTTTTTTTCTCCAAATCAACATTACCTTTCACTACACTACGGTAGTGTTCCCTTCTAGCTGTTCTGTCTATACTTTCTGTCCGACGCATGCGCAGTTACCAAGGATCAACACCACACAGTGTAACTGCGCATGTGTCCGACAGAAAGTACAGACAGAACAGCTAGAAAGGAGCAGCCCCATAGTTACATTTCTTTTATTTTGGGTGCCAAGTCAACTTTTTTTCTCCACTACCTTACACTACACTAACATTCTACAAAGTTAAAGTAGTGGTTGGTTGAACTAGTTCATAACAGAATATCAGCAAGTCGATTTGCACATTCGTGCAGTCCATTTGCTTCATAAGTACTTTGGGTTTTCCTACAAAACACTACAGGCTCCAAACCATAATTAAAAGTAGTACTACATTTGCTGGCTGTGCGGCTTCTATAGCTCTACATATTACTTTGTAGTGAAAAGTAGTGTAGGCTTGACGCAGCCCAGATCACAGGCAGTTGTATTCTATTAGCAGATTGCATTTGCAGTTTATTCATCTATTCACTTCATGAACATTGATATTTGACTTTCTAGGTCACTCAACAGCTGTTCACGCAACAACAACAGCAACAATTCCTCCAGCAACAGCAACAGGCCCAGCAACTTCTCCAACAGCAATTACAGCAACAGTTGAAGCAGCAGCCGGCTACTGCCAACAACAAACAGCAGCAGCAGCAGCATGCTCGGAAACAGGCGAGGCCCAACCAGGAGGACAGCCCCCAGTCTAATGTTCCCATGCTGGGCTCTCCACCTCCGTCGACGCCCCTGACCCCCAACCCCTCGCCGGCGTCCCCGCAGAGCCTCAACTCACTGTGCCCGTCCGTGGACGTGGATGTGGACGCCGTCACGGAGAGCAATCACGACACGGCCCTCACCCTGGCATGTGCTGGAGGTCACTCGGAGCTCGTCAGTTTGCTTCTGTCCAAGGGCTCGGATATCGAACATAGGGACAAGAAAGGTGAGATGACTATTACTTTTACCTTTGTTCTCTCCAAAATAATTTCTTCTGCTGACTTTTTTGGAAGTACATGAGTGGGTTGATGAAATGGTGTATGGGGTATTGCAGTGTGTGATGTTTTCTTCAGGCTTTACTCCCCTGATCCTGGCGGCGACTGCTGGCCACGTGGACGTGGTGGAGATACTGTTGGATCATGGAGCGGAGATTGAGGCACAGTCGGAGCGGACCAAGGACACGCCGCTCTCTCTGGCTTGTTCTGGGGGCAGATACGAGGTAAGGCATCAGCATCTCACCTCTCACCTCTCGCCCCAAGGGGCTTGTTGCAACCGTAAATGAAAACTACGCCCGTAAATGAAGAAGGTTCCCCATAGAGTGCCAAATTGTTCATTTATGGAATACGAGTGCTTCTTGAATTTTATCCTGCTGTCTTTCGATGGCCCAGCTCCAAAAATCGAGATGTTTAAATCGTTAAACTAGATACTGAATACGAGAAGTTATAAATGCTCTCGTTGCCACACTCCAGCATAATTTTGGAAAGAGTTTGACTTGCTATATCTGAATTATTGTCTTTTGGGAGTGATAAATATTTGACAACTGTCGGATGCATACTTTTTATTGTGAATGAATATATTGTATGTATTTATGGTAACTTGTATCTTGCAGGTGGTGGAGTTGCTACTGGCACGTGGCGCTAACAAGGAACATCGCAATGTCTCCGACTACACGCCACTCAGCTTGGCGGCATCAGGAGGCTACGTCAACATCATTAAGCTACTCTTGTCACACGGCGCAGAAATCAACTCCAGGTATGTGCTTCACTATATATTCCATGCAATAATCTTATGCTGTTATTTGAAAGCATTGTTTTCATTGTTGTCATGCAATTAAGAATGGTTTATATTTCTTCTGTGTTATTGTTTCAGGACTGGAAGTAAGTTGGGCATTTCTCCACTGATGCTGGCTGCCATGAACGGCCACACCGCCGCGGTCAAGTTACTACTGGACATGGGCAGCGATATCAATGCACAGGTACGTCAGAAATAATTGCTCATTTCTAGGGGCGAGACCAATTCTACTATTGCAATACTATTTCAGCCAAATTATTGCTATTTTAGTCAATATGTTTTTGGCCGTTTTGATGTGTCACCTGTAGCCTTATAGAAGTACATCTCTAATGGAACCTGTTTGCATTTTTCAGATCGAAACTAATCGGAACACAGCACTGACACTGGCGTGTTTCCAGGGGAGACATGAAGTTGTCAGTCTACTTGTTGACAGAAAGGCAAACATCGAGCACAGAGCCAAGGTAAGTTATTGTCTCTGATTTCCAAAATAAAGTTAAAGCAGGCCCTAAAGTACACATCATGTCATATTTGCCAGGGAATTAATACACCTCTGAAACTTGTGCAAAGATCAAAATTGATAGGTTAAAAATGCATAAATAATCAAATATGCATAAACATTTTCAATAGTTCAGTTGATGTTAACATTTTGCTTTGGTTCAGTCAAGATTTACTTCAATTATATCCTGTGTGTTTGTCGTCTCAGACTGGTCTGACCCCGCTGATGGAAGCTGCCTCTGGGGGCTATGTGGAAGTGGGTCGCGTGCTGCTGGAACGTGGCGCTGACGTGAACGCACCACCAGTCCCCTCTTCCCGCGACACCGCACTCACCATTGCCGCCGACAAGGGACATTACCGCTTCGTGGAGCTCCTGCTACACCGCGGGGCCGCTGTGGATGTCAAGAACAAGAAGGGCAACTCCCCGCTGTGGCTGGCTTGCAATGGTAAATGTTCGTAGACATTTGCAACTGTTTTTAATTAGAATTCTATTTTTAAATAACCAAACTATCCATCACGCATGCCTTCCTACCCGTATGAAATTTACGTATTTATTCCCTCATATAACTTAAAATAAGAAAGTACGCACCCAAGCCAAATAATACACATTTTGAGTAATTTTACACCCAGTTAATCTTATATAATGGCTCTGAAAGCATGCACACTGTTGCCTAGACGACATGCCGACATCAGTGGTCCATTTTACTGGCTAAATATTGTATGAGGATGTGTGGTACAAATATGCTGCTTGGAGGGTAGTCTTGACATTTCTAACACTGATACTGATTGGTTAAATATTCATCGGAACTTGCTCGATTAACGCTATGGTAATTTATTTTCTCTAAGCCACCCCACTACTAGACAAATCTGGTAATTTTAGTCATACAAATGAAACAATGAGAAAGGTCGTCTTATCGTTCTAGGCGGTCATCTGGATGTGGTCCAGTTGCTGGTGGCCAACACGGCGGACATCGACAGTCAGGACAACCGCAAGGTGTCGTGCCTGATGGCGGCATTCCGCAAGGGCCACATCAAGGTGGTCAAGTGGATGGTCAAGCACGTCAGTCAGTTCCCATCTGACCAGGAACTGCAGAGATACATCGCAACAGTCACCGACAAGGTCAGTTTCAGTGCAAAGAAATTCTCAATTTGAATTTATTTTCATAGTTTGAAATACATCGACAGCCCTATTTCGTAGATTATCTCGGTACATTACGTCATGGAATGACAAAAACAGAAAACTTCAATCCTAAACGTAATTATTATTTTATGCCGATGCTCTACTTCACAAACCCTCACATGCAACTTGAGCCTTTTTACCTGTTCCGTCTTTCAGACTGCCCTCTGCATGAAATAATACTTACCTAAAATATTTCGTGATTGCAGTATTAACATTCTGATGATGTTTTTTTTGCATGTAGGAGTTGCAGAAGAAGTGCCAGGAGTGCATGGAGATAATCGTGAACGCCAAGGACCGGCAGGCGGCGGAGGCCAACAAGAACGCCACCATCCTGCTGGAGGAGATCGACAAGGAGCGGCAGGTGGAGGAGAACAAGAAAGCCCAGGCCGCCAAGAAGCGCGAACGCAAGCGCAAGAAGAGGAAAGAGAAGCTGGAGAAGGACAAGGAGAAGGACTCGAGCAGCAAGAACTCCTCCCCGGAGCCGGAGAGCGTGGAGATCGAGGAGCCGCCCCTAGAGAAGGAGGAGGAGGAGGAGATTCCACTGGAGCCGCCCTCCGCCACCACCGTGTCCACAATAGGTATGAGATGCAGCCACGCCCGGGTATCACTTTACAAAGCTAAGAGACCATAGCGCTCTTTGCAGTGTATTAGCTATCGGCAAAGAGAGTGTTACGGTCTCTTAGTGGATAAAAGAGCTTTGTGAAAGGATACCCTGTCCTGTAGTCATAACTGAAATGCTCTGCATACTTATGTTCATTATCTGAAAATCAGTTTGTAAACATTGGAGTGGATGTCTTCTTCAGGAACAACGTTGACAACCAACACAGAACCGAAGAACAGCCGCAACAATAATGGAAGCCAAGTTGTCTGCACTAGCAGTCTGGAAAGCCGTAAAAATCGCAAGAACAAGAGTGGTCACGAGCGCGAACGTGACACGCCACCCGAGTCTGCCGAGCCACGTGTTCCCATGGTCATGCCCACCATCGTCAGCCTGGTGACCAGTGTGCACACCACCACCGTCACCACCACAACCACCCGGGTCAACGTCACCGCAGGTCGACAAGGTCACGGGGGTCATCACCGAGAACGAGACCGCGACCGTGAGGGACGTCGGAAAAAGAATAATAACAACAACCCTGATCTGTTGATCAAGTCAACAGGTTGGTGGAAAAACATTGTTGATATCTAGTCAATATCAAATATTTGCCCTTAAATGGAAGGTAGAAATTCTTATCTAGAATACTTATACGAAATATTTGATAATAAGACTATAATATAAGGTAAATTTATCATTTGATGTCCGTTCCAGTCAAACCCTATTTCTGGACAGTCATATTTTATGGATTTATCACATTATAGCGAGAGATGTTATGTCACCAATAATACGGGCTTGCCAGATAGAACCTTCACAAACAAGTTCTACAAAATGATCGGTGGCACTCCCAACCAAAATAGTCGCTATTTTCAAACTAAATGTGTGTAATGAGTTAATGCTGTTGTAGAAAATGGAACATCATTATAATCCACGAATAACGCATAAACAGAACATGAGGTTGGCAGGTCTGAGTAAGACAAGTATCTTATAGGTCCATCTCTCTCTTCCAGTGCTTTCAGTGAACTCTGCAGGGATTGGAGATCTGGATGACTTCGGATCTGTGCCAAAGATTTCTGAAAAAGAGATTGAAAAGTTTACGAAGACAAAGAATATTGTGTAAGTAGAACATAATGGATACCCCACAAAGTTATGACAAGTTTATAAGTTTATAATTTATATGTATTTCTTTTTTCATTTTACATGGAAATACTTTTTAAATGGGCGAAAATTGAACTGTTTAACCGAAAAATTGGTGACGTTAACCGAATATCCACTTGCAATGTTGCAGGAGGCATCAGTCATCTCCTCTGACCAGCAAGGAGAACCTCGGGCATCACGGGGATAAGGGCATGGAATCCTCGCCCAATAGCCTGCCACTCAAAGTCCAACCTGTCATTGCTAGTCCCAAGCGAGGACAGAAGAAGGAAGAGGGCTGGAAGGAGGTCATGAGGAAGTAAGTATATCTGCAGGTCAGAGGTCGTCCTTCTAATTACATAGGACTATGTATTGAACTATTAACTCTCCAAGCTGGAGGCAACTGCAGATGCCCTAAAGCAGACCTGTTTACCCCAAAAATTAGGTGTATTCATGTGCGATTTCTGGGTTTAAATACGCTACTACGGCCAACTGGTGTAAAATACGCTTTTGTACTGAGAAAACTATGATTTCTGCATAGAACATTTTACTCTCTCCTGAGCATTTAACTGTTGTTGATATTTGGTGGAAGTAACATTGATGTAAAGATTAGTTCAATAGACAAACTTTTGCAAGCATGTCAATGATATTTCATAATATTGTTGCAGGAAAGCTTGACAATGTCTGTCTTGTACATCTATTAGCATTGGTCACTAGCATTTCAAAATGTTTAAACAATTACAGGTGCCCCTATCATTAAAAGCAACAGGGTGTCTTCCAATTTCAGATCCAAGAAGATTTCCGTGCCGGCCAGTGCTATAAGCCGTGTGATTGGACGAGGGGGCTGCAACATCAACGCTATACGAGAAGTGTCCGGAGCCCATGTGGAAGTAGAGAAACCCAAGGGGTCTGGAGATCGAATAATAACCATCAAGTGAGTAATGTCTTATTTTATATGTAACAGAGAATTAGTAGTTCCGTGCATACACTTTGCATTTTTAACTCCCAATTCCGTCCAAAAAGACAACTTAATCTGTGATAGTATGCCTTTAAAAGATAACGGTTCAAATTCACCATGGGAAGTACGTAAAGTTTGAATTTGTTTCTGAAATATATTGATCACGTGGCATATCCGAAGTGTTTCAATTCAATCTTAATTGCATGTTCATGGTATGTTGCTAAGCTGTTGTATGTTTCCTTACAGGGGTTCCGCTGAGGCCACTCGGCAAGCAACCGCTCTGATCATGACTCTCGTACAAGATCCAGACAAGGAACTGACTGAAATTTTGTCCAAGAATAAAGCGAAGACCCCGACGACCGTCACCATCGCTGACTTTGCCATTGGAACCTTCAACGCTGCCAATTTGCCCAACTCTACAAACCCGTCGTCCGCAGTGTCGAGCAGCTCCTCCGGCAAGTCTCCCGCCATCAACAACAAGGCATCCAGCAGTCGGCAGTCCTCGTCTGGTCAGGGCGGCAACACCTCCTCCAGCAAGTCCTCCAGCAATTCCCAATCAATGGTGTGGCAGAGTTCTGGATCAAACCAGTCGGTCCCTCAGTCACCGAGGCGCAGTCCTCAGAAGCAGCTGTCGTCTGGCCACACCGGATCGCCGGTGTCCAATCACCACGGTGGCGAGAAATCCGCGTCGCGCCAGCTGTTCCCATCAGACAAACGGAACTCCTCCTCTCCTGCTGTTACTTTCACCAACGCTGTCGTCTCTACTGTTTCTTTCACCTCTACGTCCTCCTCTGTCAAAGTAGTTTCTTCAAGTGCTAATAGCTCCCGTGTCAGGCCCGACAACCGTGAACAGGCCAACAAGTCTACACCCAAACCCGTGGTTGGTCAAGTGAAGCTCCTCACACGACAGGCTGCAAAACCAGATCCACAACCCCTGCCAATAATTACCACCCATGGGGGTGGGAACAACGTCCCCAACATGGGTCAGCAAAGCTCGCCGTCTCCTGGGGTGTCCACCCCAGGTGAATATTTGCCTTTTAACAACCTCTTCAGTAATTATGGTGTCCAGATGCTGGGAAAGAAAGATGATAGTGCTGACAAGATGAACTTTGCAAGCGTGGCCGCTGCTGGGGTGGTGTCCACACTGTCCTGTCCCCTGTCACACCCCAGTGTGGCCAAGCCCATGAGCACCGACAGCAACAAGGTGGATCCCAGTCTACAGGCCAAGGCTCCTGGCTACAAGCCCGGCAGAACCAGTTCTCCCCAGTTCCGACAGGAAGCCGAACAAAATAAGAGTCCGGGTTTTAAAAATTTCCACCTCCCTGTCCACGCCATGCAAGGAGGTATGGGCGACCTGGACATGTCACGAGTGCCAGGTTACCGAGGCATGCAGCCGTCTCCCAGGTCCAACGCCTCCACTCCCAGTGGGCAGTCGCCGCGGAGCCAGGCCGGCACTCCCCTCGATTCCAGCCAGCACTCCCTGTCATCTCTGTCTTTGCTGTCTAGTCAACAGAAGGATGAATACAGCATGCCAAATCAGCCGATGACTCTCCCAGAGATTAAGAGCACCCTCAACCCCAATGCTCCAGATTTCCAGATCTCCTCGGCCAATCTGAACCAGATGATGAACGGCATGCCCGGACTGCCCGCCGACATTACGTTGCATGCGCTCCAGCTGCTCAATGCCCAGCAGCTGCTCAACTTCAGCCTTCCGCAGGGTAGCTTCCCCATGCCAAACGACATACAATTACTGCAGCAACTGGCAGCCACTGGAAATCCGATGCCTCCACTTCCAAGTCAGCAGATGCCGCCTCCAAACCAGCAGATGCCGCCTCCAAACCAGCAGATGCCACCTCCTAACCAGCAGATGCCACCTCCCAACCACATGAACAACCAGATGCCTGGCCCCATGGCTAACCAGATGCCCAATAACATGATGAACCGAGATCAGATGAGCGGACAGATTGGGAAGCCGATAGGTCCGACAGGGAGCCAGAACCAGTCAGTAGGGCCACCTGGGCCCAGCCCTCAGAGCCCCACTCCAGGCTTCCTGCCTCAGATGATGTCGCGGAACCTGTCCCCTATGCCAGCCCACGCCCGGCCCAACAGTGCACCCAACATGGCTGGCATCTCACAAGGTGAGTGAGGAAATCTTTCTTTTGTAAACTAAATATTTTATTAAGAGTTGGGAAACTTTTGTTTTGTTTTGTTATGAAACCGTGTTGACATATTTCTTTATATAATCCTATTTGCGTGTATGTAAATCTTTCTTTTGCAAACAAAATATTTTATTAAGAGTTAGAAATCTTTTGTTTTGTTATGAAACCTTATTGACATATTTCTTTATATAATCCTATTTGCGTGTATCAGTGGACGGCAGAAGTTCTCCAGGTCCAATTGGCCCACCAAGGGGCACATCGCCCATGTCCGTGGGCACTCCTCCACTGCCTGATAACAAGAACAGTCCTGAGGACCGGAGGGTGCCGCGACCTATTGGCGGAGAGCGGAGTCATCGCAAAGCTCCAGGGCCTGGGCCAGGCAACATGGGACCTGTCCCGGGGAACATGGGACCAGTTGGGGACTTCGGCAAACTCTGGGGACTCAACTCCGCAATAACAGGTTAGTTGTGTCATTGTGTCTGCCCCGTACAAGTGCAGACAAATTTTATATCCAGTTTCCCCATTTAGTATAAGTTATGCCAAATTGTGTACTATTCGAAGTCACAGGAACAGTGACGGATGTCGCAGGACCCGACACCTAGTTGGATTTCTATTCGTTTCAAAGTATCCTACAACTTTTTGTAAATAACAATGACAGATTATATTACAAAACTTGTGTCGCTTCAGTAGCCAATCGTTACTTGCCACTGATAGGTCTTGTATAAAGAATAAACAGGACCACAACTGAAAAGTGTCCGAAGTCCCAGGACTCTACTAACGAGTGCTGAAAACTACTGACAAATCTCCTATTTGTTATTGAGAAAGCATTAGTTGTCTGCTGTGGTGGTTGTACCATGTTCAAATAATGTCCTGCTTTCAGAGCTGAACTCTGACTGGGTGCCAAGTACATCGCCAATGATGAGCAGTGCCAACATGCAGGCCTCAGTGAGGACGTCATCTGTGGTAACGGGAGGAACTATGGCATACACACGCGATGGAGACGTCACGTCAGGGGAACCCAAACATGAACCAAATTCCTTCCACGAGGGCCTCTCACTAGAGGCAGCGGTGGAACAGAATTTTCAGGTGCGTTGACGACTTGCAATAGTATTGTGTTAAATTCTATATACATGGTGGATTGGAGCTATCATTGAAAGTTGTCTAATATACATGATCCAGAAGCTTACCTAAATGCTTTCAGCTACTATAGTGACCCGGTCGAAGCATGTGGATGTTTATATTAAAATATATTCAACTGTTCATATCAAGTTCTAAAGATCATTTTATTCCTGAGAGATTTAATCGTCACAAATGGGTGAAAGATTCCCACAGCGATATTAAACTCCATATTCACTCACTTTCCTGAGAGATTCTTAAATTTCCTGATAAACCTGAGTGCTGGATTCTGACCAGGCTATGCACAAGTAGGCAGGTCTGCTGTATGCCAGTCCTATAGTAAACTACATACTGCTCGGTTCCAATAAGTAAACAGTTAATGGAACTGCACGGTTTGATGTGGTCTCGTGTCTTTTCAGAATCCCCAGATGATGATGGCCATGTTCCCCAATGGGGTCCCCAACAGCTTCCCGCTGCATCCTATGTACAACCCACGGATGAGTGGCGATGCTGGCAACACCACCATGTGGAACACCGGGATGAAAGCCCCGCCCTCTGAGCCCGTGGAGAATGGGGTGGGTGCACTGCACCTCAATTCATAGAGGCAATCATTCACCCTCCCTGTAGGTCAACAACTAGTCCCATCTCCGAGTAGTCTGTGTAGTTCACGTCTTGGTCTTACGAGTCACCATTTCAGTGTATTCACACTATTTATTCCAATTCCATTTCATCATTCTCTGTTCAATCATATACTTCACTTTTTTTATTAAACTTTTTTTGGGCATGTTTTTCATACCGCCTTTTATTTTAACCCATTCATATTGCATAATTAATTAGTTCATTGTCACGTATGGGTGAAAGATTCCCGCTGTAACTTAAAAGCAATAATTCACTCACTCGCTTTTTGAAAGTCATATTCCAAATATTCTGCATTCCATATCATCAAAAGGCTCTTCTATCTAACACACTAAAAGAATCATTGTTTGCTGACATATTCTCTTAAAGGGTAGACTCTTCACATCATTTTTGCCTATCACTGGAAATGACCCAGATGAGACTTGCTGTTCCTATCTATCCGTCATTCATGCTTTTGTCATCCTAACCATATACAGTAGACCTCGCATATAACAGACTCAATGGGACCGGCTATTTCTGTCCGTTATATGCGAAGTCCATTATACGCATTTGCCGCAATTAGCGTTAAGACAGGACCGGGACTTCAGATTCAGTCCGTTATATGCGAGTGTCCGGTTTATCCGAGGCCGATATATGCGAAGTCTACTGTATATACCATACCATACCATACCATTATCCTGTGCCTCATATATTTCATTAATTTCTTCCATGCCTACAAATTAATTTCGAACTATCAAACTGCATTATCTCACTTTCTTTTCAGAATAACTGGAGCTCATGGAGTCAACAAGCAGATATCTGACTACAGAAGTACCCCTATGTGAAGGTGTAACTCTGGTTCATCTCCATCACTGGCAATATCTGTTGACACCAATTGTTTGTACCAGGGAAGCTGCTTGTCCTGGCTGTGTACCGTTGCCTGTCAACCTAACTCTTGCTCGTCAAAGATAGCAATGGATGGATGATTGATTGTGCTTGTGTCTTTTATTCCTGCAATCCCCAATTTAGCTTTCCTTCTTGACAATAGAGAAACAAATGTAAAGAAATGTATGAATAAATTGTCAAATGAACTGTTATAATATTTTGTGTTAACATTAATTTATTTTAAATGCCAGAATGAACATACCAAAAATGTACTTGGTTCTGTCAGCATTGAGGTTTCACAAAGTTGGTGAAAAGTTCCTCCCACAAGAATAATGGGGTCTAGATACTTTCCACCATCCTAGCTTTCTTACTCTGCAGTGATAATCAATTGAATAAATTACTGACATATCCAGCAAAACTGTATCTCATTGAGGAACCAAAATAAGCTGTCTACCATGTGTCATTAGTCCGCTAGATGGTGCGATAATAAAGTCCTAGAATGACGTTCCATTATATAACAGTCATCATTTTGATGCCTTTTGTGGTTCAAAAGCGAGCTGAACTTTTGCTACAAAAATATGTTTTTGGTATCAGTATATTGAAGAAAGCTTGGGCAATGGGCAACTGGATCAGATTTAAGAAATAATTATGAGTTACGAACATCTGTGTAACGACATTAGGTTGCTACATGTATATGTATATGAAAGTCATCATTCTAGACGCCTTTTTACCATTGTACAGGGGGTGGGATGTAGCGCTGTGGTAGAGTGTTGGACTTCAGAGCCAAAGATTCCAGGTTCCGGCATCAATGTTTGCGAAAGTTACCTTTCTGACGCGATATTGATAGGATGCACTGACTGTAGCGTGGCAATGCAGTTATCATCCTTGGTC
>JAUTBZ010148905.1:0-11943 GCA_032361785.1 Lepetodrilus galriftensis
GTTAAATTGCCCCCCCCCCCCCCCTGTCAAAGGATCAGTGTGCACGCAGTATTCCTTCACGACTCCCTGGGGAGTATACATTTAGTGTCATCATCAGTGCAATCTTATGTAATTATAGGACCCGGTGTCCTATCTCCGGTGGAGCCACACACACGCACGCGCATACGCACACACCTCAATTACTGTCCAAATACTAATAAATGGGATGTAGCGCTGTTGTAGAACGTTGGATTTCTGAGCCAAAGGTTCCAGGTTCAAATCCCGCATCAATGTTCGCGAAAGTTACCTTTCTGGCGCGATATTGATATTAATGGGATGGACTGTTTGTAGAGTGGCAATTTATCATCATTGGTCTTGTCATGATCAGCGCATGAACAGTACAACATATTATGTGCAGACATATTATGGGTATTAGTGACATATTATGGGTATTAGTGAAATAAGCATAATAGTATTTGGTACATGTATTATGCATGGACATTATGAAGAATTTTAGCCGGTGCTCGTATGTTTACTGCAATATTCAGCGCTACGGATGTTGCGGTGTCCTCCTACCCTAAAAACTGACAAGTGGTTATACACGGACTAGAATTTCTACGAAGTCGGTGTGTGTGTCAGAACAGATAGTAAACACATTACCTTGTTGTGTAGGCCTACATGTGCATGTGCATGTCTTTACTTTCTTAGCAGAACAATATCTAAATGTAACTACGTGATTAGCTTATAATTGATACCTACACACGTCACAGTAGAAGTGGCTGATTTCACAATTATTGATTGTACTAGTATATATCACAATAGCAGCCCATAGTGACTGCGACGAGTCTTGTGAAATACTACGTGAAACCCGGAAATGAACAGGAAATAGAAACGACGATTGACAAGTGCCCGATTGGACGATGATTGGTGACTATCCATAGCTCACGTCATCGTCAATTTTGCAGGAACATAATTTCATGGACATTTGAAGCGAACATCATAACCATTGATATTCGCAGGAACAATGTTCAGTCATGCTAAATGTATAGGCCTTATGTGAATACCAAGGGGAGGAATTAGTCATGACATGTGTGGTTTATGTTCAGAGTGGTAATCATCTGCAATAATTTAAACACGCAATTGTAAGTTGTGCTATATTATTCAAACACCATTCCTTAAATAAAATCAGATCGTCGCAAATTAATTATATATAAAGTCGTTTCGATTCAAACATTCTTTAGGTTCACATTAGTATTATGAAATATGACATGAAATGTTGCGTGTAAAACGCGCGTTTCTTAAATGAGTCACGATTCGTGATTTTTTTATACGACTTTTCTAAGTAGATTTATTTTCTTTAAAATCTTATAAATAAAGCCATATTTATTTGGTTTTATAACTGTCTTCACCGTTTACCCGTACGCTAAACGGATCTGTTATACAACATATAATATCCCAAATAAAAGTAGGGATCTGTTTGTAATTTTCTTCGATACAATTCCTGTCTCTCTGTCTGTCTGTCTTTCTGTCTGTCTGTCTGTCTGACTATCTGTCTGTCTGTCTGTCTGACTATCTGTCTGTCTGTCTGACTGTCTGTCTGTTATCCGGTTGTTAAAGGCAGCTTACAGCTGGTGCTGCTGCACACATCTTAGTTCTGTGGGTAAGGAAAACAAACATGTAGATTACAAAGGTAAACTCTGCGGACAAATCGCGCTTACATTACTCGTAAGTAAATATCTCCAGCGTGCAAGAACAAGACGTGTTCATGATATAGATGTTGGTGGGTTACCGGCTGTGGAGCATGGCCTTGGCCCCTTTCTATAGGACATAATGGGTTAAAGTGGCAAGACCATCGATCATTTCATGCAATATTACATTACATTTTATACATATAATAATTTCTACAAAATATTACTAATTAAAAATATGAATATATATATAAACTCTTTAAAAAAGACAGCGCTTCGTTCTTCGTTCCAAATATAGACTGAATCGTTTTCCACCCGTTTGCCGCCATTTTATTGTGTATGCAAATAAAAGGATTATGACATTGGTAGGGAATTCTCACATGTGACATGTGACATAATTTGTCAACGGATTGTTGTCATTAACAAAGAAAATTAAAAGATAATCCAGATTAAAAATGTGTGTGTATGGGGTGGTCTCATATATATAATTTATCGAGAAACATGTAATAACCTGTGACATATGCCACGATTATCTTGTCAGTTTAAATAATGCATGGCGAGTGTAAGTTATAGCCTTGGTTCCTTTCTAGGACATAATGGGTTAATACTGGATGTCACAATACAAGTGGAATGTAAACGTGTCAAAAACATCTGGGGCAGTTTTGTTAAATAGCATCTGGATTCATTGCAAGAGAACTGTGACAAATGACGAGTATATTGTCAGATATAATATTAAGTTATACTATATTGCGTAATATTTTGTTTGCAACTGTATAGTGTATATTATCGTAAGATATGTATTTCAATAACATTGATAGATAGAGTTAAAGATGAGAATGAATGTGGTAGTGGTAGTGAATGTGAAGAGGGGATAGAGAGGGAGAGAGAGGGAGAGGGAGAGGGAGAGGGAGAGAGAGAGAGAGAGAGAGAGAGAGAGAAGATATATATATACTAATCTGTTCATATTGCACTTAAAAGAAGTATATAAAAATGACAACGTCCAATAGTCTTGATTAACGTCATCAACCGTATTCTTGATTAACTTCAGTACCCAAATCATTCTACGCATGATTCCAACTTCAACTTGGTACGAACGGAAATTATCAAAACAAAAATATCCTATTTCATATTTTCTAAAACGCAGTTTCAGTGGGTTTGGGAAGGACACAACAGAAACATGGTCGAGATTTGACTTTCCGGAAGTGACATTTCATGTCAAGGTCATAGGTGACGGTAGGTGCTACTCTCCTTCATACTAGCTGTATGTTTCTGTTTGTCTTCATTTGTAAATATTTACACAGATGCTACTACGCTCAGCGTACATGCGGTCAACTGGCAATTCACATGTGAACATGTTTACACCAGAAAGTGTTCTGTATTTTAGAAATGGCCAAAGCAGAACTCATAAAAGACTACCGGTCATTTTCCCGCCTACATTAAAGGCTTCGAGCTCTTATTGTGACTATTAGGCGTGAAGTCGGGTTTGTTTCCCTCCTTTGGTATGGGTGCTATGATGACTGACACATATATTTCCCGAATACTTACACTACGAAAGTAGAAACATATGAGGAACACGTATTTCGTGGTAAATGAATGGAACGCGGACTGTATATGATATACGTCTATCTAACTGGACTTTCAACATGAAAATAAAAATAATTGTGTGACCTTTAGCGGAATTGTTTCATATTTATTTAAGCTCCACAACGATATACATATTTGTTTTAGGTCAGTTGCAATTGTATCCCCGGTACCGCATTAATACAGAAGCTAACGTGTATGAAGCATGTATTTTATTGCGTTTTAAATGTAAATAAATTAATATCAACTGAATTATCTTTATATGAATAGTTACGTTATACTACTACTTCATAGATCAGTTGATGCATCAAACACAAGATAAATAGCGGAACGTTCCCTTTATTCATATAAACTATTTATATTTTGATAACTATCGAGTACTGGGGACTAAGTACATCTGTAAATAACAACTTTCGGGTAGATAAATCAAGCGTAATTAGTCTCATATCGAAATTCGTTTGTCCATTATACAGATCTATCAACTGTCATAGTATGCCTTTAATGAGATTCGAGCCGCAGACGAAACTGTTGCACAGTGAGATGCATGTGAAGGTCGTTGATCTCTTAATTCTCAGCTATGTGCGGTGTCATCTCATGTCATCATGTCATCTGTACACATGCAGTGAGGCTATCCGCTATATGTGGAAACACACGTTTTGGAAACATACAGGAAAGGTTTATTCACCGATGTTGATAATCCGATGTCATTGACAAAGTACTGAGAGAACCATGTCAATGCATAGTAGGCATATAGGGCTGCGAGGTGCCTAGTCCACTGTATCTATTCCCACGATCCGTTTATATAAATATTAGGGAACTGGGACGCTCCCCATTGTTGATTAACCTATAACCAGACAGATCAGGGACTAGCAGCGAAACATTCATAACTAAACGGTGTCGTAGAAATATAATTTCAAGTGTAATATATGACCACCTGAACGAAAAATGGCTTCTATAATATAGTGAATAGAATTTGTTTCAATTACGAATTTCCGCTGTTGGAGTGAAAGGGGGCTGTATGTAAATTGTGGAGCTGTGTATTCGTATTAGGTGTGAGGTTATTAATCTTCTGAGGAGACATGAATTTTTTACTCGCAAACGAGTTCCATGTACGGATGATAACTCTATTTGTGACACAAGAAGCTTAAGGGGTTGACTGGGATATACATTCTTGAGGGAGGGGTTAAACAGCAATGAGTGATCCACAAAGCAGGAAGTCAATCTGTTGAAACTAACACCTGTATACTGTATACGTTGTATTGTTATTGCAACTTTAATGCTGGCCTACTCGTAGACTATTGGGGATATATAATATGCTACAGACAAACCTAGTTTCAGACACAAAGATTACGAAACCTTTTTTTTACTACGATTGCATGGTCAAGGTCAAATTTGATCATGCATATTTTGAGTACGATTTCACGGTCAAGCTCAAATTTCATCATGGACATTTTGAGTACGATTTCATGGTCAAAATGTTATCATGAACATATTTTGAGTACGATTTTATGGTCAAGCTCAAATTTGATCATGAACATATTGAATACGATTTTATGGTCAAGCTCAAGTTTCAGCATGGACATTTTGAGTACGATTTCATGGTCAAAAATTGATCATGAACATATTTTGAGTAGGCCTATGATTTGATGGTCAAGCTCAAATTTGATAATGAACATATTGAGTACGATTTCACGGTCAAACTCAAAGTTAATGATGAACATTTTGAGTACGATCTCATGGTCAAATTTGATATGAACAAAACTTTGAGTTGACCATAACATTTGACTCCGAGTTCGAACCCACAGGACAGTTATACAGTACTCAGAAATCCTGAAAATTAGACCTACTGGTATTTCTATGTTTTATATACACACTCTCCAAATATATTTCAGAAATGTTATATTATCATATATTTATATTTAGTTATTTACTGTTGCTATTGTTTACTATTTTTTTCAGTAAACATGAGAAATCTTGTCAAATCTATAGGCAATTGTTATCGAGTCACTCTCTGCGGCTAAATTTGATGCTAAAGTGTCGAAAGAAGCTTTGGAACAATGAGTTGAACTTTCAGTTTTATCGGCTTGTAAAGCAGGCCCACAAATCAAGTCCAATGCCACCAAAATGAGTCGCCAGAAACCAAAATAATAGAATTCTACTAGCGCCCGCTTACAAGCAAGCCGTGTTATGAAAACACTCGCTAAGCCTGTTTATCCCATAATTGAGTAATTCGTCTCGGAATAAAAGATACCCTTATTTCAACTTTGATTTAGTGACCTGTCCCCTTCACTTGGAGTCCAAAGGATTTCGGTAATGCTAGTTCCCCCATAGAAGTCCATTCAGCAGCTGCCTAGCGAACGTGCAATTGAGTGAAATGATCCGAAGAAAAAAGGAGAAAAAAACGGTTTTCAAATTGTAACCTTTAAAGATTATTTTCACCGGTTTTCGTGCATAAATCATACTGTTACAGTTATTGTGGGTAAAACAATGCAAATGAGGTTTTGACACATTACAGCCCAGGTCATGGCAAATTCACGCATTTTCGACACGAGATAGCATAGCATGTTTATAGTTGGCAGTCGATTTGTTAACGGTATTTGATCACAGTAAAGGTGAAATTAATAGCAGGCGGTCATGCCGTGGTAAAGTAATGGATTGCATGCAACACTCATGAACACGCCTGCGGTTGTCAGTTGATCTTCTTGAAATACAGCCGCCATTTTTGTCCATTGGAAATCTGTACATTAGTTTGTGTTTTGCGCAGTAGTAGTATTTATTTTTCTTAAAAAAGAGTTCTTATTATTTTTATTATTTTTTAAATATTTTGTTATTAAGAGGAAAGCATATTAATATGCACATTATTATTTATCTGATTTTAGATCAAAATGAATATGATAAACGCAATTTTACAAAGTTTAAATAATAAGATTCTACATCGTTGTAACTCAATTATCTTCCGATATACTAGTAGTATAGGAACTCTATCACGAAATCCCCAGACATTTTCTGCATTCCCGCGTTAATATATTGTCAGCGTCCGATTTCATGACACACCGTCTCTCCACAATTAATATATCTTGCCCATCCAAAAGGTGGACATTTTAATCCCCACCAGCTTGCCCCCATCAAAGAGATGATAAAACGTACAATTTTCATTGTAAATAAATTTGACATTTAAATTAAACAAAAGAAGTTGAAGTTCCGTGCATATCGCTGTTCGAGGTGGCACTTTATAGGTGCGTTCAGGCGATGGGTGTGAACTTTCAGCATCATTACACTAACTGTTCCGCCTCATAAAATAACTATCATAATACGCTGGTCAGTTATCTCTTACTTAATCGAAAGTCCACCGAGGACTGGGGATGTCCACCTCATTTACCAAGGACAAAACGCGGGAAATAAATCGGAATTAAACTACTATATACATTGACTGGAGAGACAATGATACAGTCAGAATAGATACATCGAAAAATGGCTTGGTCACGTGATGTCTTCAATCCACGTGAAGGAATTTTTAAGTAAAGAGCGTTATTGGATTTTAATTGGATTTTATTTTTCATTCCTAAATTTAAATTCGTTTTATGTTGCTGTCAAAAGAAATCACCGACGGACATTTTATTAGAAAGAGAATTTGTTGAAGCAGTTTTACTATCTGTGTTGTATAGATATTGTACTGTCGACTAGCTACGAGAGTGATTATGGTCTCGTAGTAGATTATGCTACCTTAGACTGTCAGTACCAGCCAAAGCTCGCAGGCTTACTGCAACATGAATGGCCACTGATGTTGCAGGTTTCCACCTGCTCTAAACTAACAAGCCGTGATATGTGAAATAATCTTGAATGCGGGTCTAAACCCCATTAAAAATAATAAAAAATATATGACAGCTTCGTGAAACGACACCTAGATAGACGTGGAATTCTACGAATCAAAGATTTGTCTCCCGGAAGCTTTTTATCTTCACATGCTTCAAGAGATTATCGTCACTCTCAAATCGGATTAGACCCACTTTCTAACTTCAAGAGCTGCTTTAATGTCGGCTCTGGCTCCGACTGTCTTCCAGATCAGATACACCCGCATACCAATAAACGTATAGAAGACACTTCACGCATCGTCTTTGTCAGCGGGAACGTTATCACTGTGTTATTGTTTTGCAGAAAGCGGGTCACCAATGCTTAAGAGATGAAAGCAGGAAGAGACTTATGTAACAGCCACGGTTGCCAATGCCTCAAGTTTCCTCGGTCGAGGCTGATGTTTTGGCCAAGAGACAGACCGCTGTCTGTGGCTGTGAATCCTCTTCGTTTTACTGTTACGTTGTTGTCCAGTCAAGTCTTAGAAGTCCAGACGGAGAAAGGGTGGAGGGGGGTCCCGGAAAGGTTCTGCAGGGCCGGGGATATCTCTGGCAGGGGGTGAAGAATGCTAGACGCACTTTAAAAGTTTATTTCACCGGTCATGGTTCACGACTTGCCGTACCCCCAGTCATTTGTGCTCTAATCATGTGGAAGATGTCACGGGCAATCGCTGATTCAACCATGACAAAACAATTGCGATACCGGACCGTGTTAGGTCTATCTGATAGGACTCAGCTTCTCGCTGGATAAAGAATGTCCTCTTTTCAGAAAGCCCAGGCTATTCACTGGTCGTACCCAACAGTGATATATGAGCTAGTCTGTCCAATTACTCAATATTTTCAATGACGATCTGGGACCCTCAACAAAGCAAACCTAACCTTGGCCTACATTTAGCGCTGTATCTCGAGAGCTGGTATTCGACGATGGCAGTTTCATTCGTTCTATCGCAGTCTGGCATTGTTGTCTGACTGTTTTCCATACCAAAAGCAAACGTCAACGAAATCCTAAAAATATGGGGTAAAGTCTAGTATGGATTAGCGTTGATAGTTGTGGGTTATGGAAGGGGTGTTCCAGTTGAATATGCTACACTATCCCCCCAAATCAAACCAACAGAGAATTGCTGTGATAAATACGTTATGATGACTGTAATGATAAAAAAAAATGTAATAATTTATCTTCATTGTTATACAAATGTTTTGCGAGTGGACAATTAGTTTTCAGCTTATCTGTACTTATATAGTTTGGATGACAGTCTATATTACATTACACATTATCCAGCATACCCATAGGTATGTCCCTACTTAATGATATACACAGCTAAACGCTATATCCAATTACATGTTTGGGGAACCAGAAAGAGTATGCATTACTTCTAACATCGATAACTTATGCGTTTACCGCTATAAATATACATGCAAGTTTGTTGGGTCCTTTTCTTATCTAAAATCTAAGAATTATTTGATCACAAAGAGTTCTGACGTATCTTTTTCATAAGTTAAGTCTCGTTCCCTTTGTAGATGACTTTTTCTTCCGATAGACTATTGTCGCATCTCTGTTTCTCCAATACGATATGCCGCACAACTGTTCTAAACCCCGCAAGACAATAAGCCACACAACTGTTCTAATCTTTTACAATTTGTAACAACTCAATGTGTTTCCCTCTTTTTTTTTTCTTAGCATGTTTTCTACATTCCTTCCCACTTTGATATCAGTTTGATACCCATACGATATCAAATGAAATCTCCTTTCCTCACTCACGAGAGAATGACAGGGTTCTATTTGTATCTATCTCCAGATCACTCTGACCGGGGCAGATAGCTGATCATTCCCTAGCGAATACTTTCCTAACGACTCTGTTTAAAGATCCACCATCAAATAATGAAATGGAATAATTACAAGCTCAACGCCGTCAAAAGTGAAAGGTAGATACATCGCCAAAACATCAGCGTTATGCAGTTGCGGTGAGATGAAACGGGACAGTGAAAGGGTGTGTTCCTGATACAGGTAAGATTCGAGTTTGTGAGAGCTGACGATCATTGTCGGTGCTAATTAAAACATTAATCAAACGATATCCGACGGGTAAATGTATCACTTGAGGAATAGCTACTTCAAAGGGTATAGCAAAGCTATTATCTTTTAAATTTAGCTCAGGTATTGATGGAGTACCTTGACGGTATCGGCACAGTAGGTACTAATGATGAAATACGTTAAGGGAAGTTAATACCCTCTGTTCTGTTGAGTTCAATACCGCCTGTCTACATGATTAGGACCTGAATTCCCACTTTGAGAATTAAAAGATTCACTTCTCAATCGACATCGTTAATTTAAGTTTTCAGCAAAATATGAGCTACAACTTGAGCCACAACGTTCATGCATATAATCACGTATCCGTAGTAATACGTCCGTGCGTGTGAATGGCTTTTCGATGCGTACTTCCTCAGAGATCAGTCGCGAACACTTAGTCAAAGTTATTCGACGTGAATATCTCTCTCGTCATCTTGGGACGGGTTACGACAATATTATTGTTGAAACTAGTTTTATGGGAATTTCCAGGGTTTAAAAGATTTTCAGAAATCATCTTATTGTTATAACGACATATTTGCGTGAGTGGGTATGTGCATATATCCCTGTTTACGACTTAACCATTGTACTAGCTGGAACGGGCGACTGAGTGCAAATCTTAGACTGGGCAAGGCCGTCCGTCACGAACAAACAGATACGCTGACTGGTTCCTGTATAATGGTCTATTACAAAACCATTCAGCATCTCCAATATAGCATAGTTAGAAACAAGTACCATGTACATAAATGTAATACATATACGTGTCTTTACGGAAAGTTAATAAAAACCTAGCAGGTAGTTGCAGTTTTCAAAGTGTTCTTCAACTAAATATGACGGCATAAAACCTACATTTCATCCAATATGCTGGTTATAGTATTATGGACATGTACAAGCGTACACATATATTTACCTTATTTTAATTAAATACGGTAAAATATATCTATATAGTAAGGTAATTACAATGCTATACTCCATTTGATTACAACATATGTGATGCCAACGAAGCAAAGAGTCGGTTCAACTGGGACATTAGCAAAGCTTCGGGATATATGCATGTATATAATTGATAATGCATTAAAACATTCGCGAAGAAGCGAAATCTGGATTCCGTCGGGAAGACGTCGTGTCATCAGCCATTGTCCAGTAACCATAAACGCCAAGTAATGGTTAATACTGACCTTCTCAGCTCCCTTGGTAACACACTATGGCAGTCACTCTCTGCAGGTGTCCAATTGCATGCTACTAGTATGTGAAATGCTTCATGGCAACCTCCGACTTCTGAATTACAGAATTTGGTTTATTTGGATCGTTATTTTCCATTTTCATGCATTCTTTATACCCATCGTAGACATTTATTTCTGACATATTTCCTATATACCTCATTTCAGGTGACATCCCGGGTGTTTATTTAATCAGGGTATGTTCATTATTTGCGTTGGACTAAGCTAGCTGTCAGCCTGTCCATGCACACCAAATGACCGGTGCCCGAGGGGGGATAAACAGAGAAGTCAAAGGGGGGTAATTGAGAACGACCCCGCAAGGGGGCGCGCCCTGTGACACCTTATGCGCCCTTTGCTAATTCAAGGAGACACCTTCCTTTGACAAACAGGTCCATTTGAGAAGTCCAATTGACTAATAAGAGCGAGCTGCTTACATCAGAGGGAGGACTATCAAGGAAATGGACGAAACTTTAATCCGTTCCCAGGGTATTCGGATGGCTTCGTCCATGGATGAGCGGCCGGAGAGGCAACGACGGCTTGGAGACAATGGACAGAGGTCCAGAAACTGACCATAAGACGTGGAATTAAGAAACATGATAGCCGGACATGAGTGTCCCGACCTAACCATTACGGCCAAAAGGACCTCTTCGACTGTAGTGCAACCCCGTGGTAAATACAATACACTCGGTGTCAGGTTACCATGCGAATTGTAGATCTGACCAGCCTCGTACCTGAAGGTGGTGTAGATAAGTACAGATATAGTCCTCAAAAGGGGGGAAAACGGTTACTGTGTTTCCTTAAAAGAAGCCCGTCTGGTTCTCTTTCAAGGGTTTCTCCTCGATTGTCTTCAAATCCGGGCATTCCGACCGTGTCAGTTTATTCTGGCTTAAAAACATTTGTTGATGAAAGTAAGTTCACGTCTCGCAGTCCAGATAATTGGGCAGGTATGTTGTTGATAAACTGCTATTTTGTTTGGGTGTTAAATATGACCGTGTTCTGCCCTCTGCAGCGCATAGTAACTGGATAGCACGTTTAAAGTGTTTTATAGAAAGGCTCTAATTATAGAAGTTTGATTTCAATTCATATACTTGCCTTTTATCGAGGAAGTAAATGGCGGGCCACAAAGGTTATGGCCAGATGGTATTGGCAAATATGTTAAGTAAAGACATTGGAGGCAAATAAAGTAAATTGGCGTACATACCGTTAAGAAAATAGGTGAAGGTATTTATTGTGGGTCATTGTATTATGAGAAAATGTCTTGGCACCCTTTGAGTTGGTCATAGTTAATATTGGTAGTAGTCTAGCAGAATCAGCAAGAGTAATTAGCAGTAGTAGCAGTAGTAGTAGTTTGTAGTTTAAACATATAGTATTGACCAAAATGTCATGGGAATGACAGTAGTAGTAGTAGTAGTAGTAGTAGTGGTAGTAGTAGTAGTAGTAGTAGTAGTAGTAGTAGTAGTTTGTAGTTTAAACATATAGTATTGACCAAAATGTAATGGGAATGACAGTAGTAGTAGTCGTATTAGTAGTAGTAGTAGTAGTAATAGTAATAATAATAATAATAG
>JAUTBZ010148927.1:0-11942 GCA_032361785.1 Lepetodrilus galriftensis
TCATTCATTCATTCATTCATTCATTCATTCATTCATTCATTCATTCATTTATTTATTTATTTATTTATTTATTTATTATTTTACTTATTTATTGATTTTTATTAGAATATGTTTCTTATTCTTATTCTTATAGCATTTGAATTATTTGGTTTCTTGATAGTATCAAGTTTGACATTATTAAACCCAACAATAGAATTATCTTCAATTTCAGGACCTAAACTTTTTCTACAGTTTGACATTTAAGGCTACTTGTGTACACAGACAAAGATTACATTTACAATCATTCTTAAACTTCAGCCAGTGTCGCTTTAACTCAATCTCCAGCGTTTTCTGCATATTGTCGAGAAATACGTGGCATTTCATTCTGTTGAGTTATCGGCTTCATTCTTCAGTGTACTTATTCAGTCTTCAAATTGCTAAACCCTTTCCAGCTCGGGTTTGAACTTTTCACATTATTCCTTCATTATCTAGCGATATTGTGTTATTTTCATAGTTAAAATGCAGCGTTTTTTCTTTATTTATCAGACAGAATACATAGATGGAGATAATCGGGGCGTTTAAGTAAACTTTGCAATGACAAAAAGTCTGTCAACAGGGCAGCAGTCTCGGCGGCCATTGCCAGTTGATCGTATTTCTTGAGTTAATATTTCTATTTGGCTTTAATAAAGACCTTAGCAATGTCTATCAGTGTTAAAACCTTTCTGTTTGCTCTGCATACAAATCCCCGAGGTTCTGCCTCATTGAAATGGTAGACGTCGGATAACTATGGGATCAAAGGAGAGAGAATTTTCCAACGAAATTAGCTCGAGTTCCAAATGGGCAGTTTTCACAATTTCGTATTGTCCGTGACAATACTGTTCTCTTTCTGTCGAAGAGCTACTAGCCATTGTGGACTGCGATCTCGGGCGAGAAGAATAGCAGAGTCGAAATCTCATCGGACCAGTTGTCCGTAGAAAGTAAAGTAGGGTACAAGACCAACAATTGTGTCTTGAGACAAGGACCTTGTTAAATCCTACTTGAGCCTGTCAAGCGTCTGACGGGCTCTGTTCCTGATAATATCTGAGTCTGACTAACCTACATCGGGACAGGAATCTGATTCTCATGGCGTGACCAGCAGACATCATGTTTTTTTTTATTATTACCCAATACAGCTTTCTATCATTCCGCTTGCTGGATTAATGTTAAAAAGCACAGTTTTATTGGGCAGTTGATGCATGAAGTGAAAGGGTTAAACCAGTAGTGACAAGAAATTACAGAACAGTATTTAGAAAATAGAACCAATTTTTCGAGGATTCGTCAGGTGCTTAGTAAACCTGTAACCCAACACAGCTTATTGAACTTAATGTCAAACAGAAAGTGCACCTAGCCCTGAGGTAAAGACATTTTTTTGGAGTACGAGTTCAGGCTCAACTCGAAAGTTTTATGCACAAATCCCAATGCAAAATTTGAGTAATTTTTACTCAAAAAAGTTTCATAACCACAGACCCAGGTCTGCACTGGACAAGTGCGTCTGCTTTGGTTGAACGAGCAGACGGCCAAAACAGACGGCCAAAGCAGACGGCATCGGTGTCTGGCGATACTGAGCCTCTTTTTGACATGTAAACACAGCACAGGTCTTCCTCACCCTTCAGTGCTTTACCCTTAACCCTCTCACTGCTAAAGGCAACCGGAGATACCCTCAAGAGCAGTTACTGTGTCTAATCCAGCAAGGAGAGGGTTACATTAAACAACTGATATCTTTTGTGTCTGGAGCTGAGGGGGGATGCCGGCTCTAAGCTCCCCTGTGAAGTAATGAGCTTAATTTGGAAACTGTTCAGGGTCTGCCGGTATCATTGCTGTAGACATTGAACATCCATTCCCGGCATACCAGTGCCGTGTAATGGTAGAGATAATGGAGGAGTCAGAGGTCGCATAAGGGCAGCGCTTTTCTTTTCGAATCAGCTTTCAAGCTGTGCAGATGGGTGGCGGCTAATTAAGGAGATTTATGTCTGGCTGTGAGATGTCGTTACCTTTGTCGTGTTGTATTTTACTGACAGAATTTCAGGGGTTTGGTGGAACTTCAGGGGTTAAAACTGCCAATTATGTCGTATGTAAAGATGTTTTTCCAGGTAGATCCTAGATTCGAAGAAATTTATTCACATGTTTTTTTAATATTATTTTTCTTCCTTGATATCATAAAGTAGAAAGTGTTGTGATGAAGTTTGACATGTGTAAATTTTGCTTAAATAATAATAACTGAAAATCTGGGGGTTTTTTCTCTCTCAAATTTCCAACAATCATCCAATAGACCCCCACATTGAATTGAAAGGGGAGAAAAAAAAATCATCTTTCAGGAAATTAATCTGACAAAGTAATCGCCAACCTGTGTCTCTTTAAGACATCACTTTCAGCTCTCCTTCAAAAGAAGGTTTAAAAACGTATCTGGGCATATACGCAGCTCGTATCGCCAGGTGTGTATTACGACCTCGAGATCCTACAATGGCCGACGGAAATAGAATTCCTGTACTTCCTTTCGAGAGCCGCATTGGGAACATACGTTCAGGGATCAATACCATGGAACTATAACGTTACCGCGGAGGTGCGTGCGTCCGTGTCGTCCATAACATGGCAGGTTTCACTGACAACCTGATGCTGTGGACCTCGAGGTCTCCCCGGAATGTAATATGGACGATGACAGTATGGACGATGACAATATGGATGATGATAGTATGGATGATGACAGTATGAACGATGACAATATGAACGATGACATCTACAGAGTGGGTACTGGTGGCTAGGGGTAGTGGGTGGGAATATCAACTAAGATCCCTCATTGGATAGTGCCAAGGACCCACAGGATCCACGAATCCACAGGACCCTGGGCCCCACTCTAACAGGACAGGATCCACCCTCATTCAGGATCTTGTAGCCGTCCTCGGACAGCAGGGATCCATCCACAACCAGGATCCTTGATGCATCCTATGACAGGATCCGTCTCCAGAATCCACCCTCAGGATCCACCTAACTACAGGATCCATGATTTACATTTAGACAGGATCCACTATATGATGGTATCCACAACAAGATCCGGAATCCACCTATGACAGGATCTACCCCATGACAAGATCCAGGATTTACCCTCAAACATGATATCTAGAATCTATTGACATCAGATGGCATGTTGTAGGACAGTAACCCAGAATGCACCCACAGACATCTCGGGGGGGTGAAACCGTGGGGCCCGATGAAGGCACACACAGACACAACACCAAGATGGTAGTCTTGCATCACACCTTGTTCTCACTCAAATATTGATAGTCTACCAAGAAGGAAATATACTATGAATTTTTTGCTCGTATATAGTACGCACCCCGCATGAGAGGTCAGTTTGGGGGGATAAAAAGTGCGTATTATACACGGGAAAGTATGGTATCTATAGAAGGCAAGCCACATGAATGAGGGGGATGAATCTTGAGGAAGGATATGCAGGATATGCTCGTCCATAACTCGATCAGAATCTGCTTAAGACTCGCAGAATTATCATGTCGCTGACGAAAATCCGCCAGTTAATTGAATGCCGACAGCATATTTTCTCGGCCAATCGGTAAGCTAGGGAAGGACATCATACGTACCCCTTTATTGGGTCGCGATCATGTCGGCTCAGTTAGAATCACGTTAGTCGGGGAAAACTGATCATGGTCAATATTAAATCGGGAATAAATGACTCCACGTTTGCGGAATGACAAGTTAGCGGTATGGGCTTCCATTGTCGTCCGGGATTTCCCGTGAGTTAATGATTATTACTTATCGCGGAATGATAGAGATGCTGCAGGCTGCGGAGTGACGTGGGCAGCCGGGGAGATGCATCATTGTCTATGTACAGTTGACCAGGGGGTAACATGGTGTGTTACAGACTGCAGCGACGAAGTACAAAGTTTAGATCGTTGTTGATAGGAGTAAGGAATTCACATTTTTATTTATGGATGGATTATTTTTTTGATGGATTACATCTTTATGATGTTTATTTTTTTTCTATTTTTATGGAAATTCTTTTGAAAATTATTTACAATTATTATTATTAATTTTATTATTTTTTATTAATTTATAATAATTATTATTTTTATTAATTTTTGTGGAATATTATTTCAGGTAGTGGTATCATTTCAGGTAAATAATAAGTACAATTAATGAAGTAAAAATTGGACAAAGAAATTAAAATTAATATTAAATATCATGGACCCCCAAATCAGCGTTATATCGAGGGTACACCGAACTAATAATAACCAGCAGTAATGTAATCATCTTGTCATTGTACAGCAAAATTAATTCCGCGTAGGAATAATTGCCCCGACTACGTATAGAGAGAACTCAGGTTGGATGTCTATTTTGGAAACCCAATCTGGGTCTGCCAACGGTAGGCCTACTTTGCAACACCTGTGAAGGTATATCGCTCTCAGTAGGCTGATACAATGAATGTGTAATGGCCCGGTTATGTTCACGTTAATTAATGAACCGTTGGCATTGAACTTTGGGAAATTGATGCATATTACATCTACCGCAGTGCATTAGGGTCTGAAATACATGGATATGAGATGGGGAAAGGAACGGGGGGGTGTTTGTTTGTGTGTTTGTTTGTGTGTGTGCGTGTGTGTTGTGTTGTATGTGTGTGTGTGTGTGTTGTATGTGTGCATGTGCATGTGTGTGTGTGTTTTGTCAATACGTGAGTTTGTATGTAGAGATGCGTGGGTGTCGGCATACATGTTTTATCAATAACAGCTTAAAAAATAATCTCAACAAAAATACGAGTGATATTCAACTAACGAGTTTCATAACGACACCGTCTGCTAATTATACAGCGTCAAATTGCTAGCGAAACTGAATCAACAGTTGTTGGTTCAAAAGCATCGGCAAAAACCAACATGACTGATTGGTTGGATTCTTTTCATAATTCCTCACATAACAGTATCTGCATTTCATAATCACGCAAGGATCATAATGCCACAGTCGTAACCCACCCAAGATCAAGAAACTAATAGGTCATCAATGTCTTTGAATTGCAAGTGTCGTTATTCCATTTCATTTATTGAAATATTTTCTGCCATGGTAGTGTTAACCTCGTCACTGGTAGAAAATTGTTCAAAATCCACATGTGTCAGTTTCCTACCTCGTTACAAATTGGTGAAAGATTCTCACAGCGAACTCCGTGATCACTCACTCACTCGGTTTCCTACTAGACTCGAACTCAGTCTGTCGTACGCTACATAACTTGTTACCCTGCATTTAGAGGATGTATTTTGGACTTATTTTGATATTACAATAAGTAAAGTTAGTTCACAATGGCTGCTCAATATGGCATCTACAGTTGTCGACAGTGTTAAGAAGGTTTTTGCGCAGCTGTCAGTCAGTTTCTTCTATAAAGTGTAATTTTACCAATTGCACCTCCCAACCAGTGTTGCTATGACGATTTCTTCCGGTGGTTCGTAATGGGAGTTAAATGTGGTATAAGTGAAAGACTCTTCAAGTCTTCGAATTTTCGCACGAACGGACAAACTTGTCATCTTTTTTACTGCAAGAACATGATTTCATTTCATCCTCACGATTCTTCGACAGACTGCAGTTGTTGATTGTGCGATACCTGATATAAATGAGTTGTCTTTTCCGTTCGCGAAAAGTCCATGGTGTGTTTCGACTCAAAGTCGGCAGTCGTTGGTTGCGAGTGTCGTATTCGAGGCTCGCGATTGATTGGAATTTTCCTTATGATTTGCTGCGACGCATCCACGAACATTCAAGCGTACGCTATTATCGAACTACCCGAGTTTTAAAAAATCTTTTGCCGGTTGAGATTTGACAAGTCTTGTCCATTGCTAAAGGTAACTGACAGAAAATGCCATTATAACCTTTCAATTCTTCATATTAATTTGATCGCGTTAGGAGTAATGGCAGTCAAATTAAATTATTTTTCACAAATCCGAATAATGACGTCAAATTACATTAATTTTTTTCATGTAGAATTGTAGAATTGTAGATTCCCAACTGACAAAAGGCTCTTCGTAAATTTCCTTAATTTCACCGATTCTGTCAGCAACATTGTTTTTTGAAGACCTGTGGTACTTTAAATATAGAAATAGATTCAGTATATGGTGGCTTCAGCTTTCTAATGGTAATAATGTATATTACGGGAGTTAAATATGCTTCTAAATGGGTTCAAAGTGAGTAGACAGAAATAGACAGAAATAATGCTTATTGGTTACAAATCTACTTGTCGTTATGTTAGTATTATGAATTGCATGTACATACTTTAAAACCATAATAAACTTTAAAGTACCATGTAGCCATAATGTGAATTTTTTCTAAAAGAATTATATATGATCCAAGTTCTTCAACTGGTCTTTTGTCTCAGACCATCAAAGAAATTTTATATTACAAGACTTGTTTAGAAGAAAGTGACGACAATTTCAAAGATTTCTTTGGTTTCAAAAGTGTTGCTTTAATTACTCTTTGATTTTAAATGTCCCGGGCTACGAAAGCACAAAGCCTCAATTAGATTACCACTCTCCTCGGCATCCCCGGTACGTTCTCAAGAAATGAACTTTTGTTTTCAAAGCTTACACTAAAATTGCGTCATAAATTCTTAACATTCGTCGACACTTTCAAACCCGCGGGATCTCCGACCGGTTTATTTCGGTCGAGCGTTAAACGCCTGGCGATCCGCCGAGAACGCCCGGACACCACGGAGAGAGTTCCACAGCGCCATGGAGAGTTCTACAGCGTCGGGGCTTTGATCTGAATCCGACAGCATGTACATCAAAAGTTTCTTCGGTTAAACTAAAAATTACGTTGCAAGTTTAGAAACGGGAAGCTTGACAGATCAATGATATCGCGAGTAAACAAATGACATGCGAGTCTGCCTGAAACTTTGGTGTATGGTCGAATTAACCCCTTAATTTACGTAGTTTGCTTAATGTCTAAAGTCATAATGATGAGCTTGGCCAGATTTGTTGCATTGAGGACCAGAATGTTAGCACTCCGAGGGTGAAAGTAAATAGTTTAAATATAAATTGTATTGATTGGTATTGTATTGTATGAAATGAGCTGCTGAGATTTTTTTATCCTCTTGGTCTCCAGTAATCTAGACTTGCTTATCTGATCTGGGAAGATATTTTAAATAGGAGTATTTGGGTGAGAACAAGGTGTGACACAGGCTAAAGTGTGGGATACCAGGTACTGAGATTACGAAATCTTTTGAGTATGATTTGATTCTCAAGCTCTTAATTTTTATATGGAGATTTATTTACAAAACTTGAGCAATGAAATAATAAACTTTGTTCATAATCTTGAGGCGGGATAAATATGATTCTCAATTTGAACATTCTCGAAGAACACCCTTACACAGGGATACAAAGTTTAATATATTTGATCAATTCCTTGACAAAATCGTACTGACAAGTTCTTCCAATAACCCTATCACCAGTATGCTTAAATCACGAGTTATCCAATATGTACATCCACAGACCTATGGTAACGTCTCCTTGTATTTGAAGGAAAATGTTGATATAGTTCGTAAAATGGCGTCAACCACTGAAAGTGCCAGCTTCGGAGAGGGACGACCCTACGCGAGCTGTTGATTAAGTCGGTCCCCGTCATCGGCTCAATTTAGCAGATGATCGGTAGGTAATGGGTTAACTGGCACCGTTTTTCCGGCATTGTCAAAGAGCACAATGATTCCAGGGACTTCAAAGGCCGCGGAGGAGGACGGTTCGTGGGGCCGTGTTGATATTGGCTGTAGACATTGCGGTGCAATCTTTAACGACAGGAGTTGGCTTCTCCTTACTCGCTGACCCTCGTGATTGCTGCGTTTTCAAGTCAAAACGGACAGGGCTTCGGATTGGCGTCCAACTATGGCACCGTCTCTTTCATGTTCTTTCGACAAGATATTGCCAGACCGAACGACGTGTGGTTGCAGCGTTCTAACGACGATCTGGCGTGATCAGGTTATCGAATAAGAGACAGGTGTGAGCGCGCAATATGCCAAAGGGAGATAACTCTGTGTGTGTGTGTGTGTGTGTGTGTGTGTGTGTGTGTGTGTGTGTGTGTGTGTGTGTGTGTGTGTGTGTGTGTGTGTGGTGTGTGTGTGTGTGTGTGTGTGTGTGTGTGTGTGTGTGTGTGTGTGTGATCCACATGCAAAATGCAATTTTCAAAATAAAGGCTTATTTAATTAAATTTTGATTATGTTCGTCACACAAGTAATGTTTGCAGTTTTTATATTGCTTACTCTGGTTTCAAAGCTAAATCTAGTAGCAATAAAAGCCAAATAAATGTCATTAAATCGTCCTCATTTTTTAATTTTATGAAATTTAATATGGATATTTAATGTCAACTGTTATTAGTTGTCAAGATGACATTGTTGTCGAAAAGATATCCAATTTAAGGGGCAGTACATTTTTAATATGTCACACGTCATATTGAGCTCATCATTGTTTGGTCGTATGCTAACATTTGCAAGTTAACTCTCCCAGAATGAACGTTAAATGTGTGAATATTGATTGAAGACTTAAACCTCAATCTTACCAGATTTATTTTTCGATTTTATTTTTTCGACTGCGGGAATACTCCAAGAGACTTAATTTCAAGATGGTCGTCGCACAAAACGTGATCTTGTGTATCTTCTGGTATAGTTATAATGAATGGGGGTCGTTGTGCATTGTGAGCCGTTCAAACAGAGCGCGGGGGAAACTCCACACACTGCAGTCGCAGGCGGCGCTTGGGTATGTACATACATGTCCCAACACTGTCGGGAGCTGCTAATGAGTAAACGAAGCGCGGAACTACTAATTTGAGTCCTGATTCATCGCGAAAGCCGAATCTATACGTGGCTTCTCGCCTTTTCAATCCAGCATCAGAACATCATGTCCGTGGCCAGATTTACACTGATGAGAACAAACCAACCGGGAAAGATTTTGTTACGAGAATTGAGAAAAGTCATCACAGATTCTAAAATTTTTACGTCGTTTTCGGCTTACAGAGTCTCAATCCTGAGGTAACAATCCAATTTGCGCGCGATACCGAGGACAGGCTATTGGAATCCCAATCATATTTCAAGCCTTTTTGATTAGATTCATTATAGCGGTCATTAGTTGTTAGGAAGGTATTCTCAGAACATATTCCCAAGCATCAAATTTGTCATTAAAAAGTTTTGGGTTTTTTAAAGCTTTTTTTTGTGTGCGTGAAATGTTATACCATTTTTCTAAGCGAGACTTTGAATAGGATTGTAAAGCTCGATTAGAAGTGTAGTGAATATTATTAATTGTCTGATATGTGTGTAAATTCTAACTAAAAATACAAGACTGAATAATGAATACTACTTACATTTTGGATGAAAGAAATACGATACAATTAAAGAACAAATATAACAATAATTTCAAAAGATTTTTTTTCATTTTACAATTAATTTATTGGATTTAGTTTTATGGGAAGTATAACCATTGTGTAGTAGTGTTCTTGTTTCATAACAAATTTGTTTTTATTTTAAAATATATTTATGACTGTGTCAATATAATTATCGCTCCTTTAATGTCTTACCGGCAGCAATGGAACTCGGATGTATAGCTTGTTTTCTACAGATAAAATAATCGACGTCAAATTTAAGGCTATTTTCCAACTTACCAAATTTTAGAGGGAAAAAAATATATATGATAAGTGCAAAAGTAAATGTATGCACTTAAGACAGACAACGTTAAGTATGTTCATCCGGAATTTGGTTGCCATGGTGATTAAGGACAGAAATTGAAGAAGCTCCAAATTGACATGACAGATTTATAAATGGAAGAAAGCGCAGGATGAGGTCACAGGTGGACGTCGCAGATCTTGAAGTGTAAATTTAAAAAGTTGTCAAATTGGACGTGATTGAAGATGATCAATAAAAAGAACGGATTGACATTACTTCCTACGGTTTCTATATTGAGAAATATGATTTTTTCTTTTTTAATGAATGTTTTGGGCTGCTGAAATCTGTTTGTGTATGCCCCTAAAGCGTGAGATTTCAAGACGGCTAATTCTTTGTTTTCTTTGCGTACAGCCGAGAAGATGCGATCTGTGTAGGTTATGGCTGCCGCGAGCGTTGGAAATGATTTTAAGGTTATTTCCCAGCATGAATTGGATTGCGTTTAAAAAAAACAATAAATTCATAACTAATTTCTTATTGGACGATAGTCATATTTGTTGATCTCTGGGGTAGGGTCGGAGGGAGAGGCCATGTTTTAGATGGGGGTAGGCAGGTCTGGGTATACTGTAGTGTTCATTCACCTTGTAGACTTCCACCCTGATGGCTTTTGGACCAGTCGAGGGATACCACTCAGGCAGCTGTTCCCCAGAACGATCGTAGCGCTACGAGAGTCGTAACTCCACGTTACCGTATGGGAGTTAAGACTCTTGTAGCGCTGCTACGTTCTGTGGAACTTGGTCTGGGATGTCTTGGAGGAAACGGTGTAACTCTAAAGTACCCTTGACTATAACCTTAGCCATAGATTACACCATTGGTAACGTTGGGCGTTCCGGTTAGATTAAAGTTCTGGTTACCATAGATGTTACCTTAGAGTTCCGGTTACCAGATATGTTATCTTAGAGTTCCGGTTACCAGATAACCAGATATGTTATCTTAGAGTTCCGGTTACCAGAGATGTTACCTTAGAGTTCCGGTTACCAGAGATGTTATCTTAGAGTTCCGGTTACCAGATATGTTATCTTAGAGTTCCGGTTACCAGAGATGTTACCTTATAAGCTTAGAGTTCTGATTACCATAGAGTTCTGAGGCCTGTTCAGGAGGGCGAGTTTACGCGAGTTCACGCGTGACATCATAATAAAGGACAATCGTTTCTAAGGCGATTTCACGTTTTATGAACAACATTCTGAGTTAAGTATGGAGTCGTACTCAGTAAAGCTTCTTCATCTTGTTTTAACTTTCCTTTAAACAGCATCATATCAACCTATTGTTTTCACTTTCTTTTAAACATACATCGATTCAATTCCACCTATGTCAAGTTTCCATGGTTTCCATTCTCGAAGTTCAAACGGGAAGTGATCTCAGAAGATGACAAAACACGAAGGACTCAGTTTCAAGTTTCTCTCAATTAAATTGAAACCACTTGATCTGTTGCCTTGACAAACATTTGCAAGAAAGGTAATCAATTTTCAAGAGCAATTTACGTTTTAGTTTTGACATAATCTACGTGGAGAGTTGTATCTACGAAAGAGATTTTTCAGAGATCTCCGGAGTTTCTCATCATTTCGTACGTCATCGCGCGTCGACGTGTTTTCATCTTGACAGTTGTAACTGAAACGTCTCTCTTAACTCGAGGAATTTATATTTACTTCATAACCCCTCGATCATCGTGACTAGAAGTTAGCACTGTAATTAAAATCTATTTTGGACCCGTGATCTCTTGTATTGAAGATCTCGGTTCTACGTATCGTCAGCGGTATCTTGTTTCGGAGGTCTTTATGAACAAGCCAAATTGGAAATCAATCCATTGACGACATTCTGAGAGAAATGTAGATGTCGTTGTTTTAGATTTATTACGATTTCTCTGTTACTGCTTTTTGTTGATGTTGAAAACTGATGGCAGATATATTATATGTGTAGAACCATCCGAGATTTTGTTTGTTTGAATTATTAATTTGAGAAAGAATCTATTTGATTTAAACATATTTTTATTCAGCAAAGAATGAGGATTGGTAAACAAGCTGTACAGCTTATTTCAATACCGCTATCTACTTAGTTTCATGGCGTTGTATTGTATTACAAAATATATTTATGATTATTTGTTCGAAGCATTTGGGTGAATTCCTTTATCAATAGGAACAATTCACTTCTTCACTTTTATGACAATGATCAATTCCTGGCAATGATGTACACTTTATGCCAAGTGGCAACATGAGGTTGATGCATCTCTCTCACCCCCACACCC
>JAUTBZ010148938.1:0-11942 GCA_032361785.1 Lepetodrilus galriftensis
AACTGGTATCATCGTTTTTGTTAGGATTAAATATTAATTTTGAAAATATTAATATAGCTGGAGATTGAATATAAAATAATCACTATTATGAACATAATGTTGTCTCAAACAAAGTATTCATATACTAGCTGACGGTTTTTTCTTTCAGAAAAGAGATCAGCACATCTGGACAACGGTGGCGATGACGATGACGATGACGATGATGATGACGACATCACTGCAAGAAGTAATATCATGTTTTCCATTTGTATATTACTGAATCTTGTTGAGTGAATCCCATCAAAACGCAATTTAATGTGTTTTTATGCAGTTGTTTTATTCCATTTTGATGTTGCAAATTCACAGACAAACGATCTGTAGAGAACGGTAACGGCGATGATACTGACGACGACGATGATGATGACCTAACCAGCACGACTGGGAATGGTCGAGGTGAGATGTTTGTTTAAACGATTCAATACATGAACTGGTATCATCGTTTTTGTTAGGATTAAATATTAATTTTGAAAATATTAATATAGCTGGAGATTGAATATAAAATTATCACTATTATGAACATAATGTTGTCTCAAACAAAGTATTCATATACTAGATGACGTTTTTTTTCTTTCAGAAAAGAGATCAGCACATCTGGACAACGGTGGTGATGACGATGACGATGATGATGATGATGACGACATCACTGCAAGAAGTAATATCATATTTTCCATTTGTATATTAATGAATCTTGTTGAGTGAATCCCATCAAAACGCAATTTAATGTGGTTTTATGCATTTGTTTTATTCCTTTTTTATGTTGCAAATTCACAGACAAACGATCTATAGACAACGGTAACGGCGATGACAGTGACGACGACGACGATGATGACCTAACCAACACGAATGGAAATGGTCGAGGTGAGATGATTGTTTGCACGATTTAACACATTAATTGGTATCATCGTTTTTGTTAGGATTAAATGTTAATATTGAACATATTGAGATAACTGGAGATTGAGTAGGCCTATACATTAATCATTTCATATCAGTATTGAGAACATACTTTTATCTCAATCTATGCATACTATTATTTGATTAACTTTTAATGTTCAAATACTCGCTGATTTAATTTCTCCAGAAAAGAGATCAGCACATCCGGACAACGGTGATGACGATGATGATGATGACGACGACGACGATATCACTGCAAGAAGTAATACCATTAATTATTTCCCATTAATATATTGAGTTAATCCCATCAAACCATAACTGAATGAGTTGTTATGCAACTGTTGTATTCCTTTTTTATGTTAATTCACAGACAAGCGATCTGTAGACAACGGTAATGGCGATGATACTGACGACGACGATGATGATGACATGACCAGCACGAATGCAAATGGGCGATGTAAGTGACAATGTATTGACTTACCGATTCAGCGCATTAACTGGATGTGTTAGTTAGTTTGTTTGAATTCATTTTCTTAAGAATAATTATTAATATTTGTAATGATATACATGTGTATATATATATATCAAATTGCAGATATTGGTGGTTGCTAATTGGAATATAACGAAATTAATGTATATTTAGAAGATAAAATAACTGGAAGATTGCGAAACTATATGGTGTCCATCAAGTGTTTGATACTGTTAGCTAAGACATATTGGTGACTGTATATATGCAATGTATCGTGGCATGTATCAATAGGTATAGATTGTCACTTATGTTACAGTTCGAAGGCATGTGGGGACCGATGCTGTCTAAAATAATAATACCAATGATGCCGTGACGCTGAAAACTATAACATGGTATGTATTGTTTTCGTTGCAATCATGCAAGTTCATGGTTATTTGAATGAATATTTGAGACCTGAAGAAATCCGTAAAGGGACAACACGTTGTCTTATAAATCTTGATGGTTTATAATAGTTTTAGAATTAATTAAATATCAATATGTAAAGAGGTATACACATTCAATGTTGATATGCTCCCTTTCTTTCATATAATTGTTTGGTTGTAGAATTACTGTAGTGAATATGTTGCTTTAATTTTCAGATATGCCTGTGTTATGCCAACATCGACAGCTCATCAATGCGTATAGCGATACAAATGCATCGTATTATGAACGCAAATGGAAACGACCAAATTTGAAATACAAAATCGCCATTCCAAGATGTTATCAATAATCGAGTTTACTCGTCAAATAATAATATATTTAAATATTGCCTGCTGATAGCTGCATGTCTGTTGTCATGATTGATTTAGTTGAGACTCTATAATTAATTGCTGGTGGAGACCTTCTATTTAATTATATTTGCCCAAACGCTTCTCGTCGATGATGGCTCACGGCGTAAAAGTCTCATGTCCAAGACTCCGAACTTGGTGCTTGGAAAACCCGGTGAAGAATGGTGTTCAGGATATAGCAATACTTCCATATTGAATACACGGTATTTTGTGTTCAAATATTCACTTACGTGTTATGTTAGCTACATGCAAGTTAACATTAAAACGAATTATGCATGTCAAAATGTATGTAACTGAATGAGATTTGCAATCCATTGATACCCATGTTCTATATATACTTAGTTATACGGCAATGTCAAGTTGTATTGTCGCATCTGTCTTTAAATATATCTATATGTGTACTCTAAACCTATTGTCTGACGAATGCATGTGACTAAACGTGATCAGGTTAATATGCATATTTATTATTCCTCGATGTCAGATAGCCTCACAATGTATTAATGTTAGTTTACATAGTATTCATGCGGGTTTGGGAAAATATTATTCTTAATACATAATCATCAGAATACAATTTGTCATTATGGTCATTACTGACTATTGGTAAAGATTGTCCATTGAGTGTGCAAGAGCTAGTGTAGATGAACAATTAATTAACCATTGTTTTTTGTTTGTTTTTGTTATAAAATAACCTATTGTTTGTTACTTGACTGTTATACAATGTGATCGTGTGTGTGTGTGTGTGTGTGTGTGTGTGTGTCTGTGTGTGTGTGTATGTGTGTGTGTGTGTGTGTGTGTGTGTGTGTGTGTGTGTGTGTGTGTGTATGTGTGTGTGCGTGTGCGTGCGTGCATGCGTGTGTGTGTGCATGCATGTGTGTGTGTGTGTGTATCTGCATGAATGTGTGCATATGTTTCTTTCTCTGTGTGTTTCTGTATGCTCATTTCTGTGTAGCAGATATATTATTAATGTATATATCCATAGAATGTTAATACACAATATAATATAAATCTTTTTAAAAACTTTAAAATTTACATCCATACATGAATCGTACATCATATTCATAAATATGCATGAAATATTTCTGAATTATCACACCATAACATTCCTTGCGAGCAAAATCCTCATATTTGAATAATTTCATCCTTTTCAAGTATACTTAATTTCATTTCACACGGAAAGTGAAACTACAAAGAAAAAATAACAGAATTGTTCAAAATCATTATTGGAATTCCTATCCTGATTAAAATCATCACGACATGTGAAACAGAGCAACAGAAGTTAATGAATATTTAATGCAACATCATTAAAGCTAAATAAAAGAACAAATACACCGTAAATTAGTACACAAAGGTATGGAAAACCTTCCAACATTTATATGTCTTTTAAAATATGAAATAGAAAATCAAGAGAAGTTTAATGAATATTCATACGGAACAATTTTAACTGATGATCATCCTACAAGTTTAACCCCTGTTCCTTGGGGCACCTGTTAATGCAGTGGGAAGGTTAATTGTCTGATAATGATCCGATACTGATACCTATTGACTGTTACGGTACATAGATCTAGTGGTTACATGTTACAGCTCTGGGGGCCTATTCTCGAAACGTTCTTACGATCGTACGACAATCTTAAGGGTTCTTAAGCTAAGAAGTTCGTAAGAACGTTTCGAGAAAAGGCCCCCAGGAGATTCTACACATTAATAAATACATAAAAATTGTTTATTAAATTTTATGTACCACATGATGTGTATATTTTTAATATCTGGTTTTTAAAAAAATAAAAAAAAGATATTGTTAATCAGCCAGGGCCCGTTCCACAGAACAATCGTAGCGCTACGAGAGTCGTAACTGTGGTACATTAGCATGGAGTTGCTAAGGAGTTACGACTCTCATAGCGCTACGGTTGTTCTGTGGAACTGAGGCCTGAATAACGAAAAGCGATATTTTAAACGTGGCATGGTTCTTTTTGGCCTGATGTACACTGTGCTGAACTTTTCATGCTTCACTAACATGCAATTTAAATGTTAAGAATGTTTACATTAGAGGTCCAATTATCCCGTCAAGAGTTATTTTCACCCACACAATGACACATGCATACATGAACACACACAATGATACACACACGCATATGCATATACACTCACATACGCATACACTCACACAAACTCATTCACTCAATTACAAACACAGGCAAAGACACTCACGTACGCGTACGCATACACACACACTCACTCAATCACACACACATAATATTATGCACGTGTGCAAACAAGCACATTTTCTCTCTCCCTCTCACACACACCCACCAACATACGTATTTCTCAACCTTCTTACACTTTAGCATTGACCTTTCGATCATTACCACTGTTCTCTAAAAAACACCATGATCCTTGTAAGGAAACCCCTCCCTGAAACACCTCTCAGACCAATCTGCTACACTGATTGTACACACAGCCGATCAAATGCAGGAATGTCACGGTGTGGCGTGAAACATGACGTGTATGACAAGTCCCCAACTCGTCATCACCCACTCCATCCCCCCATCCCCCAATCTCCCTGACACAAACAGAAGCCAGGCCTATACACCATGGCCCAAACAGCAGCCCAACATTTGACTTGGTTCAGGTTCTTGTGGCGATACCCGAGGATACGTACAAAGTTAACATAGGAAATACAACCTTGCCTCCCAGTGGGCAAACACTTGCCTCGCGAGGCACCATGGCCAACATATACTGACGATTGTTCGAGAATATGGAAAACTTACGATCACATTTTCCAAGGGGTAACACTAACACTGAAAGACCAGTAGGCACATCTTACATCACACATAGCTACAATAATAAAATTACGCATACAAAATGCTTCTAACATGCTGGATGTTAACGATTAACATTATCAATGTCAGATTTCACAGATATGAAGTCAGTGAAGATGAGATTGTTCGATATCGATACTAAATCATCAGTTGATTGAGATATCCGTTGATGACACACGTTACCCCAGAGGTATGACCTTGGTCAAACTAACGGTCACCCCAGGCACTTACACGTGATAGTAGTAGTATACATATTACATCTTAATGTAAATTGGTCAGACATATTGTACAGTGTGTATCATTATGCTTCTTTATACTGAAGGCTGTCAGAGATGGCAAATGATTTAATTTTAATTTTAATTTTAAAATATTTAATTAAAAATAATTTAGAGTCATTTTCTAGATATCTTTCACTATAAAAACTTAATAACATATGAAAAAAAATAAGTACCGGTAAAGATGTATTGGAAATGCAATAGAAATTCCAAACAAGTCGAGAATACTTAAAACATATATAATTAAATGTTTAACCTATTAGTCAAAATGTCCATCAAATTATTTATGCATTCTTGAAATATTTGTATGATTTTTGTCCGGAAATGTTCCAAAGTTTTTAAGTTTCCGATAATAAATAAAGCCACAGCGAGTATTAATCATAAAAGCTGTCCCCATAAATACTTTCAGAAATTGACAGCAGTGCGTGGTAAGTCAACATCAAGAAAGTAAATCAATAAACAACATTTATTTTACCTTTGCAAAACGTTCCATTTACACTGAAGAACCACCACCATGTCATTATAAATTTGGAACTGATCGAATCGGTACCGCAACCGCGACGGCATAACAACGTCGAGAAAATTCATTTCGCAGCTTTTCTTGATGAAGAATATTTGGAGTTTGAGGACCCGGAACTCCCTGATTTGATCCTGGAGCCAGATGTCCAGTGATTGGGCACCACCCAGCTTCTCTCTCACCTGTCGCTCAGTGCCACCCAGCCTCTCTCTCACCTGTCGCTCGTGCCATAGGTCTATGTCTCTATGACAGCAATAGATACTCGATGCCAAACCATTAATTCTCCCCGTGTCAGAGCTCACACTAAACGTGAATATCGTATTGATTTATGTATGTTGGTTGAAATAGTGTTTGGTGGGCGTTGATCATAATGTACGAACGGCACCGCCTTTTAAAAATAATAAATTAATGTTTAAACAAAATTAATAATATTTGCCAATTCAGCTGTGTGTGCTGAGAAAGGCTCCTTTGTAAAAATAATAATTTAATATTTACAGATTCAGTTGTGTTGATCATGGTTTGAGAAAGGTACCACCCCTATAACAATATTAATTTAATATTTGCCCATTCAGCTGCAAATAGCATTTGCTGCTCCCGCTGTTTAACTTCTTAACATTTCTATACCAGTATTATGCAATAGAGTGTTTTCTTTTTTTGGTACAGTAAATATTTCCCCATTGAACACATTTTCAATTTATCAAAGAAGTAGACGACAGATAAATAGCTGACAGATACTTTTTTTACCCTCCAAACTTTAATAACGTGGGAAAAATGTCATCCATAACACTTTAATTTGCTTGTACTTATAAAAAAATCTCACGTTTAAGAAAACATGTAGAAATGAATGGAAAACATAATTGGAAATTATTAAGTAAAATTGAAATATTTCTACGAGTACAATTACCCTAATCTCTTGGTGATATCACAAAGGTTGTTATATTATAAATATGGCTCCAGGGGATTTTTCGTCATGCTTTTCAACATGTATCTGAAACTAGCATTGAGACGGACAAGGAATTTAAAACCTTTCAAGGCAGTGAAGAGAAGGAGGCTACTTCAAAGTCTATACTATATTACAAATACTATTTAATGCTTGACAGATCAGAAGCATTTCAAGTCTTAACAGTTTCAAGTCCTTTTAGTTCATGGGTGTTTTGTGACGTATGTATGAAGAAGAGAAGTGTTCAAATTGCTACAAGTGTATAACGATAAAAGTTAATGTCTTCTTGAAGCAAGAACGTGATAAAAATATACATTAATAAAAATACAGCTCTGATTTATTGAAATCAATCTGCACAGAAATTCTGCAATAAAGTCAATCTTGTGAAAGATGTAAAATAGATAAGTTAGAATTTTCAAAAAGTTCTTGTACATGAACCTCAAATTTGAATAGTATGTGAGGAGGATGCGAGAAGGATGCGAGAACAATATGAGAAGAATGTACAAAATACCATTACCATATTCTCAGAACCATATAAAATAAAAATAACCCTGTTGATGTTAAGTTAACATTTCCAACAAGTTCTTTATATGCGTACTAATATGAACCTCAAATTTGAACAGGATGTGAGATGGATGTGAGAAGGATACGTGAAGAACGTACCAAATGTCTCTGATTGATCGTGATAAAAAATTCCCCATCACAAGATGAGCCAGAAAGATTCTAGGAAGAATTCCCAATATAGTATTACAGATTACTGAGTGTTTGTATAATCAGACAACTATACAGGATAATATAAAAAAAGTAGGAAAGAAGGGATACTAGCGGCTTAAAGATGAGAATGCTTTCCGATTTACAGCGCCAGTGGAATGTCTCCACTTAAATTCCGACATCTTCAAACCATGACTTGGAAACATGGTCGACTATATATAGAAAACAGTCATGAACCAGTAATAGAAAATAGACAAAGTAAAAAAAAAAGTAGGAAAGATGTGATAGTGGTGACAACCTAATGGTGGGAATACTTTCTCATAGAAAGCGCAATCGGAATGGGTCCATTGAAATTCCGACATGGTCAAACAATGACTCGGAAACATAGCCGACTATACATAGAAAACAGTCAGTGAGTGATGACGAAGTTCAACGTCGTTGCGTGAATCTTTCACCAATTTGTGACAACTATAGAAAAAAGTCATCTCTTTTCAGCATCAACATGATTGAACTCGTAAAAGAAAAAAGATAAATGTTGCTACAAAAAAAAAAAAATTTAAAATGATAAAATCTAAAATTCTCAGACAAGGGAAATGAAGACACAATATGTTATAATTACAAAACTTACAAACACGCTGAAAGATTTCGATCAAAACAATTCCTCCCAGTACATGAGCCCGACTATCCAGCACTGTTCAAACAACTGCGGAATTTTCCAACTTCCAGAGCTCAGACTGTTCAGAATTCCGAAGCAGGACCTTCTGAACGGTGTTTACCAGGTCGAGAATTAGCGACATTCCGTACGAGTCCGATACGCCGTAAACCTAAGTCCTGAAATATTACGAGACTTCCCTTTGAACTGTAAACAGCGGGCCCTGTTATGTATCCAGAAACCCGTGTACAGAACCATAATATCGGGTTATAAACCCAGTAGGTACGCGGGATAGATACTGTTACGATTAACCCATAAACGATCTAAATGTCATTGTGGAGGAATTTACTGCAAACAATGTTTGTAACTTCTTCTGATCTGGGTTAAATACTTTTTGATAGGAATGGCAGGAATTTTGACTCTGATACTCATTGTACACAGACGTAATTGTAATTGGGATATCTGTAAGTAGCCTAGGCAATCATAATATATCATGGGTGCCAATCAAAAGATATCTGGGTGCCAATCAAAAGATATCTGGGTAACCACAAATATGGATTATCATTATAACGGCGGATACAACAAATATTTTTTTAAATGGTTACATAGAATCAATGTCTATAAAATACTGAGAACAGACAGGACTTGAACCCAGACCTTCTACATTGCTGTCCGACACACTACCACTGTGCTATCTTCTACCAGCTAACATAAATGAGATTTCAAAACCCAATTCTTCCTTGTTTTCTATTCTTAAATTTAAAAAAATATTTCTAGAATTATTTTGATCCTCTCTCTTCTGGTTTCGGCATAGGCACAGCTTCTTAGCGAGTTAAGTGAATAGTCTAAATATAAATCTGGATTACCAAGGAAGTGAGTATCATCATCATCATCATCTATTTGACATTTTCAAAAGTATTTGCAAATAACTCAAGTCTTTAAGTTCGGTATCAATTTCTCGGCAGAAATATGTTACAATGTCAAATACTGCCATTGTGATAACTCATATTTATCGCTCCGACATTCACAACACTTTTAAGATGTCAACGCTATCAAATAAATTCATTTCTTTCTGTTGAAATATTTAAATTCAGACTAAAATGAAGTGAAGAATGCTTCTTTGACAAATTTAATATTTCACAGTCAAGATAAGTGTGTTTCACTCACTATCATGTGTGCTCAAAATGACATAAGTTATGCATAGCAAATTTCAAGCATTTAGTCTGATAATATATTGGTTTTTAACCCCAAAAAAATGAAGTGGAAAATGCAGTACTTACGTACATAATTCATGAAGATAATGTTCACACTTTAAACTTTTTGTATTTATTTTTTATTTAGCTATTTTAATTTTTATCGTCACATCACAAATACAAAGTTGTTAACATACTATACATGTACATACAGACAGGACAACTGTAGTATTAGCTTGTTTTTGTTTGTTCTACAGATACTGCTTTACAAAAGTAGACGTCATGATGACCAGAATTTAAAGCATTTAGTCTGATAATATGTTAGTTTAACCCTCTCCATGGTGAAGGGAGCTGGAGATATCCTAAAGAGCTGTGCCTGTGCCTAAGAGAGAGGAGAGGGTTAAAACAAACAAAAAACAGTACGAAATGCAGTATTCACATCGTTCATGAAGAGAATGTTTACTTCATACACAAGAAAAAACACTAAATGTTAAATGACCAATAATTTTGAAAGTAAATAACAACAATAATGCTGATTAATGGTTAAATCTAAATCTATGAATTGTCAAATTGGTATTTTAAAATGTATTTAATAAAAACATTGAAGATATAGTAAGAAAAATTGATATTGATTACATTTATTGATTGAATTACATTTACATTTATTGATTGAATTACTGTTTAACGATATTGATTACAACGAGACAAAACAATTTCTTTACTACATGTATTCACATCAGTATCCCGAACTTCAATGGCAGTAAAATTCTAATACAAATTCTGTATCGTAAGAAGGTGTTTGCGTAATGTTACACGATCATGATGGTAATTTAAAGTTTTCGCATATTTCAAAGAATTCCTAGAATACCTGCCTCACGGAACGGTAAGAAGATAAACAGCATATCTATGAAAGTTCTATCACCTTCTAGCTTTTATCACTAAGAAACATCATGCATGAAATTCCTTAAATATTTTGCGAAAATATCCTTGTGAATAATTAATAACTTAATTCTTTCCAAAGGACAGACAACTTTGAATCTAACAAAAACAATCTGTTAGTGGAAGACTACGTTGGAAGTTTTGAAATGCATTCCTGAATGTGAACAAAGATTTGAAATTCCGTATTTTAAATTACAGCCCAGAAACATTCCTGTGCATAGAATAGTTTCATTACTAATTAATCAAAAGGATTAACAAAATATTACTCCCCACATCCCCACACCCAATATGATTGCTACCTGTGATTCCTACCTTTAATGAAGCCCTTTCTTCATAATCTGATAACGACATATTTATTTATCAATTTTAATGTTCTATTCAGAATAACAACAACAAAAACACAGTAATCTATCCTAAAATGTTTTCTATATTTATTTCTTGTGCATCTGTTTTATATGAGAAAAATAAATACTGAATATTGTTATTCAATGTATCTCATAAAAAGAATTCAGAAAAAAAAAAAATACTAAAATACACTCGTAACAGTCATGATTTAGTTTTAAAACAGCATTGAACAGGCAAGTTTTAAGTAAGGATTTAAAAGTACAGTTTAGCAAAGATGTGAGTGAGACAATTAGGGTTTCAGTCGCTCACTAGGAATATTAATAAATATACTGTTGTATAATTTAGCAGATGATTCTCCTTACGTTGATTGATTCTACATTGCTGCAGAAATAGTTCACCGACTTTTCCTAACACCTGGCATAACTGACAAATACTTCCATTCTTAGTAGAGTCTTATATTATATACATATGCACGTATCGGTGTAAATAATATCGCCCAACAGAGAATGCCTACTAATAGTACTACCGTACCTAGAAGGCTGAGATGACATTACGAATGCCACACTTTTAGCACTGGAAATGTCAGAGGTAGGTGTATGGTATACTCCCCATGGAGTTCAAATACCATGAATTTTAACACTGGCACAATTCTCGATTTTCACGTCTTTGTAAAGCAAGTGACAGCATTCTATTTCACATTCTACCACGCTCTTCATGAATAGCGTTCTTTATGAATATTTCCGGTATATTCAACACTGAATATTGCCATCAATATTCTCAGCATCACTTCATATTGATATTGATGCCGTTATTTACGTGACACACCGAACGTAAGTGGAAAAAACGGCAATATCAAAGAAAAAATAACTCGAAGCACGGACCCAATTCATAGGAACAGAATCAACACTGATTTGTTACAATTACATTTGCACCTGCAAGAGAACTTAGATGTTGTTAGGAATACAATTCTCACTTTGAATAATTCACGCCCATTATTCATGCTAGATGTAACATCAGTAATTAAGGAAATGGTTATTAGCTAGAAACCTTACCCTAAAGAGGATGTCTCATTGAATAAGTGACGAATAGAAATAAATAAAGTATAATTGAAAAATAATAAAAATTTCTTTTTAAGCTTAACCTTCTTCATGCTGGAGACAACCAGAAGTGCCCCCAATGAGCAGTGTGTGTGCGTGTGTGTGTGCGCGCGTGTGTGTGTGTGTGTGCGTGCGTGTGTGTGTGTGTGTGTGTGTGTGTGTGGTGTTCTGAGCAGTGTGTGGTGATCAGACAAGTGCGTGGCAATGAACATGAGGTCAGGAAAATTGTATGGT
>JAUTBZ010148949.1:0-11941 GCA_032361785.1 Lepetodrilus galriftensis
GAGTTTGTGTATGGCGCAAGCATAACAGTCTCTGTGACGTCAGTGAGTAGACTTTAACAAAGGAATTACGTCAGGACCGACTTGACTTCATTGGGATATGAAGCGAGTGGGTCTCTATGACGTTCACATAAGGACAGACAAGTGCTACTGTCAATATTAGTTTGTGAAGACAAATTCTCAGTTGTCATTAGCATAAGATAATGAAGAAGTACCGTATGTAATTAGAACACTCCAACTTAATTTGCATTTAATCCTCTTGGAATTGAAAACAGATTATTTTCCCACTAATCCATTGCTGAGTGAAATGACACATTACCTAGCTCTTCCCACGTCTATCAATGAGTGGCATCAATCACAAGTATTATACTGTAAGAAATATTTATGTTACACATGAGATTTGAGATAAGTGCGGACGATTGTTAATGTTTTACGCTTAATAGGGATATCATGTTTGCTGCCACGGACAAGTGTTTCCAGCTTCCGAGGCCATGTTGATGTTTGAATAATTTTCTGTAAATCACCCTTATACAAGGCAACAAGGTCTTGACTGTCGGTCTGCGAGTCAATCGTATCGAGTCAATCATATATATCATGTGAAGTCATTCAGATAAGTTCTAGCATACTGGAGCTGTATATTATTTACTGCTAATATAAATATATACCCTTCTATTAGCAATAAACTGTATCAGATGTAAGCCTAGTGAGACCTCGAGCTCATTTATTACTATTTGCCACATTGTCAACTTGTCAACTTGTCACATTGTCATGCTGCTTTATGACCTTGTCCTTAGTGCGTTCACGGCTGTAAACAGTGCCGGTCTCGCATTGAACAATATGAAAATATATGAGAGTATTCCAATGCTAATTATTATTTGTCATCATGAGAGAATTGGATTTTCTGGAAGTTGACCTCACAGTGGCATGACATTCAGGACATCTGGCAGTCATACTGAGATGTAATGGGTTAATGCAGTGTCATGCCGCATCCCGTATCCTGTGTTGGCGTGGATACGGACGTGAACTCTCGACTGAACTGCTGGGTACGGATTATTCTCAACCTTTGTGAGCGGGAACATGTATAGCGATTCCGCCTAGTATTGTCAATTCACCGATCCCACCGTAATCCATATGTATCAATTTTCGCTTTTCCATTTGTGCCCGTTTTCAAATGAAGTCGATCAATTTTATGCAAACGGAAACTGAAAAATGCATGCAATTCCACTCCAGTCAAGAGAGAAATCATGCTTAACCTCCTCACTGCTGCAGGCATTTCCTTATGCCAAAAACACATGCACAATGGAACAATTCAGCAGGGAGAAGAGTTAAGAAACATTGACATCAAAATTGTCGATGCAATTATTGGTCCGTATATGCCTTTGATGATTAATATTGGTAATGTAGCTAATTGCATTGAATTGTATTGTATTAAGTTTGATTATGATATTAAAGGCTCTCTGAGGCCTTGTCTCCAGATTGTGGAGTCAAGCTACTGCAGCTTGCCGTGTCTCCAGATTGTGGAGTCGTTACTTCAGCTTGCCGTGTCTCCAGATTACGGAGTCAAGTCATTGCAGCTTGCCGTGTCGATCACCTGTCAATTGTAGGTCAATAATCAGCTTCCCTAACCCAGGTGAAGAGTTTAACTTGTAGAGTATATATACTGTGCTAACATGTGTATGGATAAAAAGCATTGTCCATTATTCTGTGTGGTACTGTGCTCCGGAAGTGTGCTGGTGTTTTCAATTTTAAATAATGATTTCACTCTCAAATTGCCTTCTTCTTATGATCATTTCTTCAAATGACAATTATTACAATTGTTATCTAACTTTTCGTTTTGCACATTTTTTAATCACTATTTGTCGTAATATATATGCAGCCAATTCCATGAATTTGAGTGCATTTAGGGTTTTCTATTAGAGAAGCTTTTAGTGGGGGCGAACATGTGGGTTTTGTACAATATGCCCATGATGATGACATCGATGCACTGGTTGAGGACAGCTGAGCTTCCACCTGGTTAACCCTGTCTTGCTGTGTGACAACTTGTAATTAGCCGGAGGTTTTTTAAAATGCTACCAAGAATCAGAATGCGTATTTGTAATTGATCATTATCCATATTGATGTCTTGGCCTTGGTGAAACGAAGCGGGATTTTCTTTATTTAAAGATGGGAAATGAATCCTGAAAGTTGGAGGATAACACCTCAGAGATAACATCTCAGGGGATAACATCTCAGGGGATAACATCACAGGGGATAACCAGGGGATAACATCACAGGGGTGTAGCATCTCATCCCTATCAGGGGATAACATCTCAATAGAATTCACAGTCCATGCAGGGACTGAGTACAAAGTTGAAGGGTATGTTTGAAGGAGACCAAGAATACTATCCGTGAACCATGACAGACTGATTAGAATAGAATGTATGTAGATGTAGTAGTCAACAGTTATTATCCTTGAATTTGTGTAGTCAGATGCACATCATTAGTTAAATTCATATCGATTTCATATCCTATCTAACGTTTTGCAATTTGTTATTTACTAGTAATTTTGCATAGATTTCATATCATATCTAACTTTTAGCAATCCGTTATTACATACCTTTAACATTTAAGAACGTGACGTGAGGTTACATAAGATAATTGATCTGGCACAGAAGTAGATGTCATCCTGTGATATAGAAAGCAATGCATGCTTACCTTACTGTCATATGGTACACATTTCCATGGTAATGGGCTCAATGAATGTCAGCATGTAGATGTCACATAATTCCATGGTAGGTAATCCACTGCTGTATTGGTTTTACATCCTGGCGTACAAGACTTGTGTGTAGAGCTGTGAGTGTGCAGAGAACTTAGTCTGTGTACACTGTATATCTACCACTTTATGGCTTGTATATCTACCACTGTACGCCTTATATATCTACCACTGTACGCCTTGTATAGCTACCAATGTACGCCTTGTATATCTACCACTGTATGCCTTGTATATCTACCACTGTACGCCTTGTATATCTACCACTGTACGCCTTTTATATCTACCACTGTACGCCTTGTATATCTACCACTGTACGCCTTGTATATCTACCACTGTACGCCTTGTATTCCGACAACTGTACGCCTTGTATTCCGACAACTGTATACCTTGTATTCCGACAACTGTATACCTTGTATTCCGACACCTGTATTCCGACAACTCTGCTAGCAGTTATGTTTCACATACCTAACAGACGACCTGCTAGGTACAGCATCTGTATATTGATCATATGACTGTTTGAGGCTCTGGTGTAACTTTGACTCTCTTTGTGCACTGTTTCCATTAAAGTAACGTGTAGCCGCATTGTCCGGGCTGCTTTATTGAACGCCCGGGAATGAAAGACAATTAACGGTGTTTGATCGTCGTCACAAAAAATTATCCAGTAATTGTCTTGTGATGACATTTTGTAACAGTGGTTAGAGTATGTTCACAAAGATTGTGTTTGTTTGGGCTATTAGGAACAATTTGCTGCTAGGAATGGTGATATGCTAGGATGTGTTTTACGAAAGGTCACAGCTACTGTGATTGACAAGATATTGATCCATCCCTACTTCAACAAATAATTCATGATATCAGTGAAAGAATCTTGAAAGAGGTTCTAAACTCCAATTAAAAATACTATAAAAAAAATCAACAAATAGAATATTTTCTTTTATGTTAATTATGTATTAAAATACAGAAATAGTTAAAATTACAATTATAATATCTGCGAGTATATCTAGGTTTTTATTTGTATAGTATTATTGTATTTGAAGAAAGCAATTATTTTACGCTGAAATTATTTGTTTGTTTTTTAAATTTGCATTACTGAAAGTGTCTATATCACACCAACCAGGCTAGAATTTTATTTATAGCTTTGAATAGGATGTGAATAAAGCAGTTCTCTTTGTCGTGAAGATTGGACAAAGTTTTTATTTCCAATTGTCGTGTCTACCTAATGTAACGATCACAAGCATTCCAAGGTTACAGTCATTCCTGTTTCCAGCTATTTGGAGAGATTCCCGAGACATTCAGGATATACCGGTCTAGCTCTAATGTCTGTGATTTCCATGCCCTATAATTGATCAGGTCCCTTTTAAAGAAGAATTTAGACATCACTATGTACAAGATTGCTACTGACATTTCCAACCAGAAGTCAGAAGGTGACTGACAGAGAACGTGAACAAGACTCTGTGTGTTGTTTTGAAGTCATGCAGTTTGGCTGTGACTATTATTTTTGAATCCTGATTGTGTTATTGTTGTGATTCTTTAAGCTCATTACTGTTATTAGTCCATGAAATAGCACAGTCCTCCACAACTTTACTTGTATCTCTACCAATGCCATGTGTTATGAGTTCCTTAACAGGGGTAAATTGTCAGCGTAATTCTATGAATTGGGATGTCAACTCACTGTTGTTTACAGTAGCTCTGTACAGTTATGTGGCTTGAAATTATCAATTTTAAAAAATAATAATCAAAGACTTGGTTAATTTCTTGGCTCGGTACTGATCAGAGCCCGTAATATCAGTTAGGCAAATTCTTAGTACTTATGAACTTAGGACTTACGAAGTTTCGAGAATATGAGCCCAGTGTCTTATTCAGATGAAACAGAATCTGAGTTGCTCTATTGTAAGTCCAATGTCCTATGATTCGAGCCAAAGAGGTAACACTTCTGCCCAAGTATAGTAAGAGTACGGTATCTCATGTCACAACCGACCACATATAGAACTTGCGCAACAAATTTTACATGAGATACAGTTTTATCTCCTAATTGCAACTCATGTATGACTTTCTAAGCATGGAAGACAACCCCAGTACAATGGAGATAAATGTGTAACATGTGTTTATAAATGCATTTACAGTAATCTGTTTTAAAATTATGCTGATACTTTTTCATTCTATATTTGAAAAATGTGTATGTGTAAATTCGAAGCATGGTTTTTGTCCACTTACATTTATCTTGCTGATGCCAACCAAAGGTAGTCCTTCACTTACATTTATCTTGCTGATGCCAACAAAAGGTAGTCCTTCACTTACATTTATCTTGCTGATGCCAACCAAAGGTAGTCCTTCACTTACATTTATCTTGCTGATGCCAACCAGATTGGGAAGATGTTATGCTCAGTTGTCATCAGGCTGACACTCAATACATCAAGACAAATATTTTGTAACAGGCGGTTCTTTGGTAACAGCTGACTGACATCTATTTTTATTTGCAATAGTCATTTGCTGACTATCCTAAGCAATCTTTGATAATTTAAGTGATTGACGATATAGAATATTGAATTATTATCTAAGTGCAATGCTATAATGAGCTGTGCCAATTGGTAAACAATATATATTACCTGAGTTGAAACACATAAAGCAAATGAGAATATATGTTACAGATCGTGCAAAACAGACAGATTATGTATATTATATATTGCACCTCACGTGTGACATTAATTATCACTTGACCAATATCAGTCGGCCAGCTTAGTCTGGTCATGCCCATCCATCTTTTCTGGGAATTTCTTCTAATGAATTTCCTGCAAATGACATATTTCTGCTTCATATCATGATCTGACTTTAGCCGAAACAATTAATTGGATCTTGTAAGTTAGCGCCGTAGAGTGGGAGAAGAATCTGATCTTATTCAGGTTAACAACTTGGCCCCATCCATGCTGGAAATACCGGGACTCTCATTTGGCCAGAAAATTCCTAGTCTGGACTGTGATGCATGTTGCACGTATGACCAATACGTAAAATTGTAACATGTGGCTTAGTTGATGATATGGTACATGCGACCAGTTAAAACAAATACTACCTTAAGGCTGACATCTATGTATGTAGAGTGTACATGAACTAGGTTATTACATTTTATGTGGTCAAATTGATGACATAATGTGATGACGTACATATGCTAACTGATTGTAAACTAACTTGTCCCTAATTGATGCCATTGTACATGTTACCAGAATGTTACCAGTTTAACTAAAACTAACATGAGGCTGATAACCTCACAGCTATGTAGGTGGCTGCGGGTTTAGAAACCGTAATGAAGATCGGTTTGAAATTGTCAGGTTACGGAATATTGCCATGCTCGGTGAAGATTTATTGCCGCAATTGGATTACAGCCTGCAATTCCTGTGGTAGGGGGGTGATATGAGGAAGTTGAGCAGTGTCGTAATGCTGACAACCTGGATAACTTGGAGTTTGGTAACAAGATAGCAGGTTGTACTGGGAATGTGGGAGTTGGAAATCCTGTGGAACACTGGACAGAGCACCAGTACTGAGGTTCATTTGTAATGCAACTTAAAGTCCACGTGGCAGTTTAACGACTTTCCTTTTCGATACTTTGCTGCAGTAAACACCAGGTTAGGCCATCAGTTAGAACAATATATCCGACAATGGCAACATGGCAGGAGAACAAGGAACGACCTTGGAAACCGTCTGGAAACCCCCGTCATCTGACAGTGTTTTGTCACGTAGGTGTCCATGTTGGAAGTCGACTGACATCTGTACTTCCTCACTTCATAATTGATAATTGCTGTGCTATAAGGATACTTGGCATTTAGCTTTTGGCATAGAGTGGGATATGATGGATAGATAATGGTAAAAAATCCTTTTGGTATAATTCACATTAAATGTTTGAAGTTTTACAAATCTGACAAAGAAATTAGAGACCTATAGTTGTCTGTGTTCCTATACTTCCTACACATTAATAATTTTGATGGTGACCTGATGGTTTCTGGTGAAGTTTAAGTTAGAAAGCACAGGAGTGTACACAGTTGTCTATTCAGATTTATCATAGAAAATGGTTTTATGATATGCATGGCAACGAGAAACTAAATATTGAATCATTTTGGCATTTATCTTGTTGCGGCAGAAAGACAAATCAAGTATAGATATCATGGTCCAAACTCCTTTACATATAATTGTCTTTAAATGCTTTGAAATCCTATAAATTTGACTACGATATTATCAGATTGTGAATTTATATTATTCTTAAATGGTTTCCTACGTAATGGTTCAAACATCTTTTAGACAAGGCAGATATTCATCAGGCTTTAGGCTATAAAGTGACTGATACTCGACATCCTCTCAAGTATCATGAAATTAAGAGCCTCATCACATCCTCTATCAAGAAGAATGGCAAGAAAGCTGTGTACGGTCTACTATGAGCCAATTTATACACACCATCGTGTTCATGGCGTCAGTCTCAAAATTTCTTAAAGGCAGCACTTTACGTGAGAGTAAATGTCGAAATCTTTGTGCGAGCTACTTTTGATAGATTTAAAGTCAATGTGTATTCCACGCGAGTAAAATGTGTCAAAGGTCATTGTCTATTATGGATAGACGATGGTCGACAGTTTCTTGGGACTTTCAGACAGTTACTCACAAGGTCTAGTCTGCGTGTGATTCACTGTCGGTTAGTGGACTAATGCAAGAAAAGTTGCACGTGGAGCGCCGTCTTGAAGCTTCGAGCTTCGTGCTTTTCTCAGTCAGTTACCAAGCCATTATAGTTCTGGCTATTTTTGTGTTTCTTTCACTTACTCTTCCCACGGAGAATTCACTGGTAAATCTTTTCTTTAATGATCAATATACTGCTACGGTATTCCAAGAATAGAATGGTCTGTGTTTATATTTCTTCATGTCTAATTTAATTCTTTTTATTAGTTTTAACTGATAGTACATGTACTTTACAAATTTCTAAACTTTCTTTGAAGTATTTGTCAAAACTTGCCTGATATTCAAGCAGCCGCCATTGACCACAAACAATAGGCTGTTCTGTTTTTCATGGCAGAACTGATCATTAACATCAAGTCAACACAGGTGAGATGGACATACAGGACTCTGGTCTGAGCTAATGATGCAGGTACAATAAGGTACAATAACGTACAATAAGGCTAAAAGCGTACTGGCTCTGTGGATAAAGTTATATCACCAATAGTGTGGTAAGATGTGACGACGCATTCGCCACGTCAATGTCCCTATTAGTGACAATGATGTTGACATGCTGATTGTCGTGGACAAGTGTTCCCGTGAGACGAGAAGAAACACTAATGAACATATTGAAATCTCTTCCCAGATGTTCCTCAAGCCATTAACTGCCACCTTTGAAGTCGTTGCCATCAGTAGAAGTAGACATGCAAACACGTGATATGCCTAATGCATTTCAAAATTTATAACAGAAAAGATCAAATATATATATAGCTTTTTGGTTGGCAAGGGTTAAAAATAATATAAGCTTTCTATTTATTATTATCATTCACTTAAAAGTGGTATTATATATTATAATATAATTAACAGTTACTATATTGTTACTGCACAGACGAGAACAGTGTTATCGTCACTGCAGTGGCAAAAACACATTCGGTACTACTGAACCCACTGTAAGCCATGATGTCGACTGGCACTTTCGTCGCTTCATCACACCACTATTTGACACGTCACGTTTAACACTTTTGATATACCAGTTATGATGTACCAGTTGTTTATGTTTATCGGGTTGGGGTGGTTATTAGTGGGGTCCATAGAGTAGTGGTGGAGCAGTAAGATGCTCGTTCAAGTCTAGGCAGTGACTAACAAAAAGATATGTTAACTGATGGTACTTATTGTTTCCCTACGTGGCGCTGGGCATGAGATGGACAGAGTAAGCACCGTTCTTCTCAGAGTCAGTTCACCATGGCCCTACTGAATCAATTCCAATTGCTGTTCTTCAGGGCATCTCAGGCATCTGCAGCGGGTAGAAGTAGTGTCTGAGTGGATATCCATATTCTAACTGTGGCAGGATATCCTTGTTAGCTACCTCCACTACCCACTGGAGCTCAGGCCCCGAGATTACGAAACTTTTCTGAGTACGTTTTTGTGCTCAGAAAGTTTCGTAATCTCGGGGCCTGGTCTAGGACTAGCGAGGAATGTGCACACAACATTTGTATGCTGTAATATGCTAACTGGCAGGATACAATAGTCACCAGTGTGGGAAGACTACTCTAGTTGCATGTGAAAGGTCTTTAGCAGGTTAATTCATTGCACGTCACTAATAGCATCAATTTCCTGTGCTGTAAGCCCATGTTGTAGAGGTAGAGACTGCAGGCTAATGTGACGAGAGCCAATAAACTCGCCATAAACTCTGACTTGAACTTTGATAATTTGAGTTGGAGAAAGAAATGGAGTACATTATTCTTAATTCATGAATATCAAGGCAATAAATCCAAATTTATTTTTGTAGGTTGATCTATTTCAGTGTTTTTGTAACTTAAAGTCTTGATATTTGCATACATTTGGCAACATTCGTTGTGACAATAGCTTTGGTAATGAGGACATTCAATATCATTACCTTTGCTACAATAATAACATTTGATTAATCACTCAATTGTTCAAGCTTTATTCTATGTCGTCCAATATTTCATGTCTATTTTCTGCGCTCTCAGAATTGTTATTTTCATCTCAAGCTTCCTGTTTCAAATTATATTCCAAATGTAGATGAGAGGACATCAATAAGCAATATGACTGTTAGGTTTAATTTAGACATTGTGATTCTGCCAATCATTTGAATTGCGGTCTAATTGTGAGATATTTACGCAGAATTGCTTTGTCTTTGACTCAAGACATCAGCTTGTGTCAAGATGGCAAGGAACCTCTGACATGGCCGAACAATTGCAATGACGTCATAGGATCTGAAGCCATCATTGACATTTCAGCTGTGTCACTCATTAAAATATAGACAGCTTTTGGAGTCAGCTGCTCCAATCAACAATGCAGTACTTAATGGTCATTTGTAACCTGGTTTGGTTCAATATTTTTACATCTAGATCGTAAATTGTGCATAATTGCCAAAGAAGCTGGTTTCATCAAAGGCCGTGCAGAATTGACACCCATTGCATGGACACTTAACCCTCTTCCTGCTGGATTGGGCACAAACACTGCTCTTTATGGCATCTCTGGTTGCCTTCAGCAGGGAGAGGGTTAAAAGAACAGGCTTTCTAAAAATTCTTCTTTCTAGGATAAAACAGCAATGCTATTTTCCGGCTTGGCCTGGAGAGATGGTTGACGAGCACTCGTGTGTTCAACGATATGTAGGACCGTACGATGGGTTGTAACTCAAAGTGAAAACGCAGGCTTGACATACTTCCTTAAAGACGTATCTCGCTTTCAATATGGATTTCAGTGGGACTTGAGCCGTTCTTATTTACACGATTCCTGTCATTAAAGAAAGTAGCAGCATCTACTCCAGTGTATTTCCACTGCACGGCGCCGAGGGCAATGAGATAAGTCTTTCGTAGAATTCCTGTCTTTCCTCTTAGCTTTTGTCCGTTAGCAGTTTCCATCCACTTCATCGGAGGATTTACCTTACAAATAGGCCATGAATATATTTTTGTTAGTGTTGTAGAGAAGGATTATTCCTACAAACAGGGTGTTTTTTATGTTTGTTAGTTATAGATTGTCTAGTTTGAAGTGAGCTGGTCTTCTGAGGATTTGCACAGATTGACCTTTCTCATTATTTCTGGCAAGAAATCATTCTCCTTAAATATAACGGATAGTTTCCAATTACTATAATACATATTTTATCATATCATTGGCCTTGAATTAAAAAGGAAAAACATGTTTAATTAATAATTATTTTCCTTGCTACACTTGTTGAACAAGTAATAATATTAATTTGAAACAATTGGGTTCGGAAATAATGTACATTTTCACTACCATGTACAATATTAAATAAATTAGTTGAGAATTTGGCCAGTGAAGTTAACAAAAGCTGGGATATGACCTCAACATTGTACTGTCATGGGCTGGTGCATATTGACAAATTTGATTGACTTGGCAGTGATAAATTATTATTGTTTTAACATGTAGAACATCCTTTTTAGATAATATTGTAGCTTGGTCTATATTATTCATGTACCCTGGTGTCAATGTTTCTGCAAGTTATTTAGTATTCAATGTTTCAACAATCATGGTGATTTGTAATCTGATAGCACTGTTACAAAAATCTCTTGGTCGCCAGAAAACGTCATGCCCTCCAGCATTGCCAATTGGCAATTAATATCAGATTGATGAAAGGAAAGCAATTCATAAGTTGACATTTAAGCAAGAGGAATTCCACCTTTAAAGGAAATTAGTATGTTTATGGTAGACTTGGTAGTGCTATTTGAACTTTAATATGACTTCATGAACATTGCAATCTATTAACTATGGAATAGTATACTGATATGCAAAGGAAGTTATTTGCCAATCTTTTTGGCACCATTAATTTGAAAAGTTGTAGGCTACACATAACAAGCTCCATGGTATAGATCACCATACAAGTTGTCCTGTGCCAAGGTCTATTGTAAATTAAGTGTCCCAGGAAATAAAATTTGCTAAATATTAATATCAGCATTTAATAACTGATGGAAAATTAATTCTTGCTAGCATCTTTCTACATGAAGATTTAAAAATATTATTTTCTTTGTCGATGTAACATTCTTCCCATGTTTGGATTATTTTAACATTGAAATCTCATGCTAGTGATGCTACTATCTTTTCAAGATTTGCAATAAGAACTGATGTCCCAGTCATGCTCACCTCACCACACACTAGTGCTACTCAAGTATAATGGATATAGACCGTAATAAAGCACTAGCAGCGTGCAGCTCATAGCTGCAGATGATATCAATTTCATTCATGATGGAATTGCTCTTTTATAGATTTAATCCCTGAATTTTAAAATACAGTTCTTTTGAAATAACTACCGTAATCATTGATGGAATCGTTTTTAATATCTACCCATGCTAGCACTCGACTGCATTTGCCGTCCTTTCAGATGGTCCATTTAATTTGCCCCTTGGCAGTTGAAGCATTAAGTGGGAGTATTGTAATAGATGCAGAATATTTCATGTTTCTTGTGGAGTTAATCCATCCAGATCATGTTGTGGTCTCATACAGCTCCACTGACTGCGGGGGGGGGGG
>JAUTBZ010148960.1:0-11941 GCA_032361785.1 Lepetodrilus galriftensis
ATTATCTCACATATGTAAACTGAGATATGAGAACACAACTCAAGCATAAAAATAATGAAAGGCATTCCATAATGACGTCACGTTTCAAGTTTTCTTATTATACAGTACGCCAACACCACTTTCACCGAAATTAAAAAATAAACTTACTCCAATGCGAATCCCATTATATCATGTATATACCTTCATTAACCTTCTCCCTGCTGAATAAAATCAGTGCTCTATTTCTGCATGTGATCGGGCAACTTAAGTCGCCTTCAGCAGGAAGAAGGGTTAAAGGAGCGCATCAACAGTGTGTCAACATCACGTCATTTCTTCTTTTAGGATCGCTTTACGAGGTTTTGCTGTTTACTGCTCGAATGCGCATATGGAATCCCCTTGAGGTAAGGAAAAACCATGTGTGTATATACAAGTAATGCAATACTAGCTAGTACACGTAGTTCGTATAAATAGGCGATCTTGCCATTACTGCGCTATTGTTGGCATAATGAACTAATTAATATATGTTCAGAACATACGGTCTAATGATTTCCAATTCCTAGTATATTTGGAATTGTCATCTGAATACCGGTATACTATTTTTACTGTGTGTTTTTTTTGTCTTTTTTGTTGTTTTTGTTTTACTGTTCATAATGAATAACATTATAATTACCATTCTTAGAGGCTCACTGAACATGGAAGCAGTTTATGGGTTACGGGTAGTGACATGCATGTATTATATAATATATTTCTTTCTTGAATTTAGAAATGTTTACCAGACGTATAACATATAAGGACATTTCGCATACAATTACATATTCATAATCCAGAATTGATGGACTCGTTTCTTGAGTTATGAATATATTTGATATTCCGCAATAAGGAAATCATTCTGATATTGGACAATACGCTACTTGCGATTATCGTTAAATGGACACGGAGGAACGCTGTGATTGTGGGTATAAAGGTATACAGTGCCACAGTAGATTGTCTATGAAAACATATTTAGTTGTTATATATGTTTATCTTCTACATGCGCCTCCTCTCATCCAGAGATAGGACGACACATCTACCCACACCCCTCGCCATTGTTAAAACCACTGTGTTCATGCTGCGTAACCGATATGCTACCGTCGCCCCAACTCGCAGCCCACCTTTACAATATATTGTGATCAGCCACAGAACTCTCTCATCTTTGCGTGGTTGAACAATCTTTGACAGAGCCCAACATCTCGGAAGCCAGACTAGATTGGGTAGTATTTCTCCCTTCAAAGGACGGTATTGTACGGGGACTGGACGACCGGTTTTTACAGCCAGCAAAGACGGATGAGGTTTATTTGAGTTCGTCTACTGGACAGTCGTATTGAGGGCAAGAACTGTTGTGTAACATTTTATTCAGTCTGGAATGACCTCTAGGAAACTTCCTCTTCGTGGGTAGTACTTCGACACAGGTGGTGATTGTCGCGGGAGTGTCACCTGAGGTTTGATATACAGAAACGTGTTGACTTCCGAATCATTGGCACAATTGGATTTCCTGTTGGGTGCCGATACTGTCTGGCTTGACCAACTGCAGATAGTTCACGCTGAGTTTGGATAAATACGTATAACAACTTTAGCATTTGTACAGGTGAGTGGTAATGAGAAGGTGGCCTTCACTCTTCTGACTTGACAATCAAGAGTATAATGGATGTCGTTAGATATTGGCTAGTTGACATGCACAAAGTATATGTCATTAATAGTCTGCACAGTACTTCAAATATATACAATATATCAATGTTATATTACTTCTTCCTCATCCTTCTCTCTCTCTCCACCTCTCTCTCTCTCCCCCTCTCTCTCTCTCTCTCTCTCTCTCTCTCTCTCTCTCTCTCTCTCTCTCTCTCCCCCCCTCTCTCTCTACTTCCCTCACTAACACACATCCAGTATCCTTCTACTTTGTTCCTTATCTTCAAACAACATACCTACTCGTTTTAACCGTGCAATTATACCTCTAGGATACCATACCATTGAATTGTTCTCATAACTTGAACAAACTAATTTGCTATTCCAATTTTACAATCTTAGCATATTTATGTCCACAATACACACAAGTCATTGTCAATGACACATTAATAAATGTATGTGTCTGTCTGTCTGTCTGTCTGTCTGTCTAGATCTGTCAGTGAAATGTCGTGTTTCAATGAGACTCAATGTCATGACGCGTTGTTTACGACGGTTATTGACGGAGGTATCCTTATTCTACTAACTGTGGAGTGGCTGTTATTGTCACATAATCAATGAAGAGGTAAACTTGAGGTTGATGTCACTCGGGACAGGTGCAATTATTGAGTTCCACAGACCGTGAATTAGGTGAATACGTTATCCTGTATACGCCGTGTCTCTACGGAAAGCAGACACCGTTCTTAATATTCTGCTGGACTGGGTAAGTTATTAAGTAGGCCCTATTTGAATTATTTATGGCCATGACCATGAGTTGAAAGTCAGACAGAGAGACAGACAGACAGACAGATACATGTATTCATGTTTCACTCATAGACAACATAAACATTTTCCAGATGATAACATTTCGAATGAAGGTAAGACAGAACGAGGTGATCGCGCACAATAGCTCAATATGTCCCAGTAGAGTACAAACTCACACCCATTGCACGGAAGACTGGCAAAGTATATAAATGTACATGTTCTATACACACTGGTTTCATTGGAGATGTATTTACATTTCTATACAGGAATTCCACGCATAACGAATAGAGAAAGACATAATCCTGCAAGCATACATTGAAGATTTTGAAATACCTGTTGGATATCAGTCAATATTGGAACACGAATGTCCTTTAAGCTCACTTACTACTAACAGTCGGTTAAACCAGAATCGAAAATGACACAAGAAATGAGAATAATTTGGATATTCATAACTTCTCATGTAGTATAAATATAAAACATACACAACTAATAAGCTGTACGTGATATGGAAAAACAACTGCAGAAATTAACGATAAGTTATGTTTTTTTGAAACCACGTTTTGAAAGCTCTTATCTATAATTGGATAAGCAGAGATCTAGTGTTTCTTGAGATGCTAGTGCTCGTGTCCGAATAAAGTATGTCAACACATTGGAAATGCATCATGGTATTCTTCTTGAATGCTCTATAAGGACATATTTATACATAAACCTCGCCAACAGCATTATTTTCCATTTCATACAGACCATTGTAAAATGTAGCTGGGTGTATGGTCAGAATCTCAACCGTTGAAATCAAATTAAACAGAAACTTACATCTGAAACTACATTTGTAGGTATGCATGCACTTTAACAAAGTGTAGATCTACACGTATATCGGCGTGTAAAGACAACACATTGCTTGACAGCCAATGAACGTGTCTCTAACATAAATAGTATATTATTATTCATTCATGAGCGTAAAATATTAAAATGTGTCAAGATGTATATTTCTAAGATATATGAATGTACACGAGCGCTATATACGCTCTGCCTAGGGGTAGACACTATCTCTCACTCTATACCAAGCTTACATTATCTTAGGTCACTTTGACGTGTCGTGAAAGATACGTCATGTTGCTTGATGGGCGGCCAAACACGTGTCAATACAAAGACGTGATGACATAAATATGCACATACATTGTAGTCATGCTCCATTTAATTCTGTCCTGACAACTTACTAGGAGTGTGGCGTCAGTATGTATGGTTATTACCATTGAGTATTCCCAGTGGTCTGTGGTACATTATCTTGATGGACTGGTTAACTCTCCGTGACTAGTTTTTTTTCAATACAATAATATCCATTTTTTACACACATTTTTTTAATTCTTTTTTTTTTTCAAAATAAGTGACCATGTATTTTGGGGCAAACACTTAAACGTTTATTTTAACATTTCCGGAAGTTGGTATTTCGAATTAAGTTTTCCATCATGTTATTAAAGAATTCTTCGGCGATATGAAAAACTCATTAATATGTTAGCATCCCACAAATGCTTGCCCGTCTCTATGGTATGTTTGTCCAGGTCTACACAACACGGCGTGAAGAAAGTATGGTTAAACAAGGGTCTTACGGGAAAACCTCCTTCAAACAGTGCGGTTACAATTTGTAATTTGTGTCACAGGTTGAACGAAGCTAATATTATCACTCAACACCAGTGTCTCAGTCAAACATCCCCCAACGCATTGCTAAACTCTTCAATGTCACAATGTAAGTTTAGTCTGCAACTCATGCGCCTACAGGTGTAACTGGTATGTTGGTGTTCGCAAGGGTATTCAGTGGGTTAGTGTAGAAATAGTGTATGAAATCATGCCTCAAGATGATGCAGTGTTATATATGGCATGCCGTACAGTGCATAGGGTGCTGTCGTAGTACATGTATTTGAGTTGTGCATTATGTTGTGCACAGCAGTAATATGACAGTTCTACATTTATGTTGTATACGGTACAGTAATATGACAGTTCTACATTATGTTCTATACTGTACAGTACTATATGACAGATTTGCAGTATGCAATCTGTTGTACGAATATCAGTTGTACGTAGTACGGTAGTCATGTGCAGTACTGTATTGGTTGTACAGTATGCTGTGTACTGTACTGTAGTATTATACCAGTATATCAGTATATCAGTATATCAGTATATATAGAGGCACTACTTTCAGGTGCCGTTTGTTGTACTATATTGACAGTATGGTCTATAATGTAATACTACGCCACCAGTCCAGTATACATTGGTGTACCAGTAGGTATTTCCATGTCACTAGAACAGAATGCCGTTTGTTGTACTTCCAGTATATCATTATATCAGAACAATGTGCCCTGTATCAAGTTACGGAAGGACGACACAGGTATATATGTATGTCAAAGGATGAGTCTTACCATACACGTCTTAGTACTAAATAAGTATGCCCAGAATACCACTGGTACGTCAATGCGACTGGTTATAGGTGTCCGTGTATCACTCATATCATTCTGCTAAATATACCCCAGATCGTGGTGACTTTGCAGAAATCTTGCAGCATCAAGAGGAAGACTTATTCTGCGGCCTAGTAGTCATCTGTCATAAGCTGATCGAATAGCCAATGCTTTTGTTGTGGTATGATGTACCTATTGTCATGTATACTGTAAACTGGGTGGCATGTACTGCGAAAAATAAATACATTATATACAAAATATATCCAATGCCCGGTATAAATACTTATTTTACAAATAATAATTATGTGTTCTAGGTATTCCATTCATTATTTGCTTTGTTAGTAAGTTACGATACATCTCAGAAAACAAACCCAGTATGTGTAATATTAGAAATCAAAGCATCCCAGGGAATGAATACGTACAGTAATGAACACGTAGCATGTCTCATCTGATGCTACTTTGTTGTATGTGTGTGTCGTCGCAAATGGGTGATTTCAAGATTCCCGCAGCGACGTTAAACTCCATATTCACTCACTTATATGTGTGTATACTATGCCCTAAAAGAGGGTAGCATTACTTCTAAATGTTAAGTTACTAGTATGTAGATCCACATGTTAACGTTATAAAAAGTTCATAACAATCGTAGACACATTAATTATTTCCATAAATCTTTCTTTCATAAATCATGTTCAAAATTAAAGGACTATGCAAAATAAATTAAATGAACTATATAGCACTTTAAACATTTCTGTATGACCATTAGCAGAGGAAGAAATGCAGTATTATATATAGTTTAGAGTGGTTAACCTTTGTATTACCAATATAATGTATGCACCAATGCGAAGATAGGTGGGTTCAAATTCTAAATAACTTTATAGTAAGTAAAAATAAGTAAAAATTATATTTTCGTTTGCTTGAATGGTTTAGAATGGTCATCTTTCTTTGCTGGCTATGACATGTCGTATGAGCTTAGAACTGATTTTCTACGTCAATTGATAACTATAAGCCAAATGCCTGAATACCCTTATTAAATATGTTAAATAGAATACAACCCAGCAGGTGTTTAAGTTGTAGTTCATACTTTCCTCCATGAGATCGTAAAATAAATGCATGTTTTATTTATAGTAATTTATTTCATAATAAAATCGCCACTTTTATAGTCTAATTTACATTTTTTGACAAATATCTTATGACAAATAAAATTGCTGTTAAATAAATTTAATAATCTAGACGCGATCAGTCGAAGACCCTTCAAACGGTGCGAGGTAGGATATGAATATTTCAGACGGGTCAGCTGTAACTCGTAGTAGACCAAGTGACCTCCGTGTAATGTCTATGTATGGAAGCACTGGTTGACATTGCTGCAATATAACCCATATACACTTGTGTCTCAGTTTCCACCCATCAGTGACACGTGAAGTCGGTGTCCAAGCCTCAGTACCGGGTATGTACTTCACCCTCACATAGCCACCCTTTCATAGCGGTCATCAGACTGTATTACAATATTCCCGGAAACTGAAGTTACTTCCATATTTTTACACCAGATACACACATAATGTGGAACAAATAATTATTCGTTGGGTTATGCCATATTCGACACCATACCTGGATGTAGGTATATATATATGCTGGTGATCATGAATGTGTACACAGCTATACTTATTGGTGGGAACGTATGACGTATACGTGTTTAATTTGAACATTATCCCAGGGCCAATGGGAATCAATACCCAGACAACGTGTTGGTGAAGGATCCAGTTGCATGCTAACACAATACAGCTTGCTGTTTTACTTGCACTGATAAGTCTTCCAAGACCCATAGGAAGCACGTACATGTATATGCAGTACACTATTACATATATAGTGATCAATAGATTGTGTTTAATGCTGCAATTCGAAGCAATATCAATTGCAAATAGAAGGATGTGGAATGAGGTTTATTTCATTTAACTATGTGTACATGTAGAGATAATTTAATTTTTTTTTAGATTGTTTAAATATATCTATATATTGCATGTATATATTTATATAGTGCTTTTATACTCCAAGGGTGCTCTCGCATCTGTAATCTAATAACAGGCGTAATGTTTACGGTAGACACAAATAGATATATCCGAATAATGCAAGCATCTTAACCTTATTTAAAATTGTAAGAGATAGTTTTACATTGTGGTAGCTCAGCGGTATGTGAAACGTGAACGGTTACTGAAACGACAACCCCACTTCAAGGTTGACAGCACCATTGGTTCTGTCTCATTAAACTTTCATCACAAGTTTGCGATCATGAGGTGCAGGCCTCCATCCAAGCATCTAAACTGTGTCTATCTTTATTCTCTACAGATATACCGGTTCTCTGAGTTTATATAGGAGGATATTAGTTCCCAGGAAAGAACAACAACGTGGGGATAACGAGGGAAGGAACCGGATATCTGAAGTCCGGATATACGGAGATTCGACTATCTTCTACATTTTATTTTACAAATTGCGGAGAGATAGCTCCTTTAACGATCTCGCTACACGGTTTAGCGATATATAGTTCCCTTTACATTTTTCCAGGGGTACATGCATATCTCCATTTATATGCACGTCTTACGATATGCCTCGCTTTACATGTTTCAGATAGGTAGTACATCTCTGAGATATAACTCCCTTTAAATCTTTCTCAGATGTGTAGTCAACTGTTTGGCGTAATGACTTAAGGCAACGTGTATACGGATGTGAATATCCTGTCATGCATGCACAGTAGTGTGTGATGTTAGTGCATGTATAGTGACCCCCCACTGAATATGCTCTATGCGGTACGACTCTATAGAATACCGATACTTAAGTCAATGCTTCAAGCAGTAGAATACATCTATCCACTTCTGAATGTTCCGATTCAATTGAAAGTCACTAAGGGGAAAGGGTTCACGTGAACCTGAACTTCTACGTAGATACAAACTGCATGCTTAAAGACACCCTGGATTTGTTTTGGGATTATACCGGTTGACACAAATGATTATCGTGGATAGGATTACTGTCTTGTAACACTCCTCTGAAATTGCGGAGTCTAGGTGAAGGTATACTGTATACCGATACTGCCTCTCGCTTTCTCTTCCAGCTTATAACTCCGGAGAAATGTAGTAATCAGGGCGACTGGTAGCGCAATGCTAGAACGTTTGGACTTCGGAGACAAATACCCCAGGTTCAAATCCCCGTCCCGGGAGTCGGGCATCAATGTTCACAAAAGTTATCTTTCTGATGCGATCATGATCATGATTGAATGCAGTTATCATCCATGGTCTGTCAGTACCAGCCGGTGCTCGCAGGTTTATTAGTATCCTTCAACGCTATATGTATACGGATGTTGCGGTTTTGCTCTTGAAATACAGTGGCGTAATCTTGAAATTGACTCTAAATCCCAATTCAAAACAAACAGCAAAAGTAACAGAGATATGTCCATGAGGGATAGTTTGAAGAGAAGACCACCCCTGTTCTGAGATTACGTTCAGGGTCCCTTTGTTTTGTAATTTAAGATTCCCAACTAGCTATTAACAAGGGTCTAACTATTTGAGAGAACTGATGTTTACTACGAGCTGGTGTGTATTGTAATCCATTTGGGTATCTTAATTTGTCAATCAATGTTTACAATACTTGTGTCCTGTAATCTCTTAGTTATAATGGATTGCAGTTGGTTTACCGAGAAGCGCGGCTTCCTTATCATTGCTAAGTGCACGTTATCAGAACTAAACGTCAAATTCTGTTTTTGGTGCGCATATTATAGGCATGTTGACTGCAAAAATGCCTACCAATTAAACATAAATTTAGTTCTGTTCAGCGAGATCAAATACCAGAGGAATATCACACCACGCTTTAGAAGATATGCTATCATTACAACAAAGAACACGTCTCCAGGAAGTTGATTCTCGTCGCCGTTTGGCATTTTCAACAGATGGTGATTCTGACTTTACTACGGTTTTACTGCTGAAGAATGAGACGACGTAATAGCCAGTCTTCTCTAACAATGCGCCATACTGTGCTATATCAATCATTACCTTAGTAGGGAGTGTCTTCAAGACAAGAAAACGCATGTCCGTATCAAACCATCCAATAACTGTAGCTCATCACAGTGTGTGTTTCCATTATGTATGATTAGTGTACTACATGTACGTGAGGGATATAACTATCTTTAAAGACAAAACGTTTACATACAAATATTCACCAGGGTTAGATATATGCTACCAATTAATAGGAGACCTCATTTGAAATGTCACAATTCAACCTTCGAGTCCTACCATATAATCCGTCACGGTCTAATTGAGCCCCTTTTACCGCCCCTTTTACCTGTGTAATAAAAGTTACGCGTACTTTTGAAGCGAAAATGAAAGCTCGCATTGACCTTTCCCTCTCTGTGTTCTGTCGGGGTGGGGTGAACTTGCTGACATAACACACGAGTAGAGGTTACGGTCATAACTGCTGAACTTGGACTTTAGTCGTGTGCGCCAGACACAACAACAGCAACCTGAACCACTCTTACGACGTAACCTATTTGCTCTTTATTTGAAACTGGTTCACGTGACAAATCTTTTAAGTATCCTGTCTTCTTTGAAGTGCGACCAGTTGCCTCAGGGAGGAACTCGTACAAGATGTTGTAGACACGTGACCCTTAACCCTTCGTCCACTCGATCTTTCTTTGGCATGGGTAGTTATGTGGGCCCGGTCCATTGACACGTGCCAATCAAACCCCTCAATCATGTAAGATATAACATGCCCAATGTATAATATACGTGTCGGTTCTGATGTTTAGTAACAATAATAAAATACCAATATGTAATCCTGAAACTGCTAAAATATGTAATGCACCAGCATTGGTATAATTTTGTAATAATGTTTTAGAAACCTCATTTCGCTGTCCTAAAACTAAGGCGTTTATTATTGCCAATTCGTCTTTTTTAAAATGATATTTCTTTAATGCTATATTTATGGTGCTTCTAAATTGCTCGGCAATGCTATTAAGTGAAAACTGACGCGTACGAAGCTTATAAATACCTGAATTATTTACAGTAACTTGATGGTAAATTTGCTGTTTTTTAAGATATTCTTGATAATTGAATTGATATAAATTTAAAGGAGCATTTATAGATTTAAAATCTGTTTTTATAAAAATTTTATCTTCAATATTTAGTTTGATAATATTATCTTTTTTACTGATATTCAATAATATACGTCCTATTGTTTTATTATCGTTAATTTGCGATACTTTAGCTTCATATTTATTGTAGAATGTATTTGATTTTAATTGCTTTTTAATAATTAAAACTGTATTATTTCCTTTAGAAATAAAATTAGAATAATGATTTTTTCTAAATCGTTCATTTTGGAATGTAACTGCTGCTAACCCAATGTTAAAAAACAAAAAATAGCTTAAAATAGTAAAATGATACGATTCGTTAACTAATTTATTACTCAAAAAATAGCTTATAAGTAGTAGTAACAAACCAGAAATTAATAAACCAATAACCATAATTATACTTGGTTCAATATAAAAACCGAATACAATACCAAAAATCATAAAAACGGCAAATACTGCTGGAATAAATTGGAGTAGTTTCATAGCAGTATAAAAGTATAATATATTTTTTAATATAGCTAAAAGGTATATGTTAATTTTTCTTCAAATATTGTATTTTCAGCAATTTTATTCCAAGAATAATTATTAATGGTTTTATGGTTAATGATAAAATATTTAATTTATTATTAACTCTTTTTAAATTATAAAAACCTCTCTTAAAAACCTTGTTTTATAACAATTAAACTCGTTTAAACTTTTAGTATTTGGCCGAAAAAAAATGCTTTTGCAGGAAATTTTAAAAGTTTAAATGAGTTCATTGTAAATATTATCCTCTAAAAAGAACTTTAAACACGCTTATTTTATATCTTTGTAAAAAAACTAATTTATCCTCAAAAAAATGAATATGACAAAACGCATATTGATTTTAATCTTACTAATTGCGAATACTCTTTTTATCTTTTCACAAAAAAAAGAACTAATAAATATTGATAATTTATATACTGAACTTAAAGCACAAGCTAATAGTAAAGAAAAAGTCGATAAGCTTATCTATTTATATAAAAAATCGGTTAAGCAACACCAAATACGAAAAGATATACTCGATGATGCACTACTAGTTGCCGAAAAAATATATTATATTAAAGGAATTGGGGTTTGCTATAATCGTAAAGGAATTACAGCACGTTACGAGCAAGATTACGGACAATCTGTAATGTACCACAATCGTGCTTTATCGTATTTAGAGCAGACAAAAGATACACTAAGTATTACAAAGTGTTTAAATAGTTTGGGTTCTACTTACAGAAAATTAAATGTAGAAGATAAGGCATTCGAAGCACATTTTAAAGCATTAAAAATTTCTGAAATAAGAAACGATCGTAAAGGAATGACTATTTCGTTAAACGGAATAGGAAATGTTTTTTTAAATACAGAACAATACGATAAGGCAATTAATTATTTTAAGAAAGCATTAGCCATTAAAATTAGAAATAGTAAATATAATGAGTACGATGAGTATAGTTTTGCAAATATTGGTGAATCTTATCTGGGGCTAAAACAATACGATTCTGCATATTATTATTTCGAAAAATCACTAAGCTTAAGTATTAATAATCAAAAAAGGGTAAGCCCATCAATAAAATATACTTTATTTGGTTTATTATATCAAAAAAAGGGAGAATATCAAAAATCTGTTACTTTTTATAACAAAGCAATTCCTGGGTTAGAAAAGTATAAAAACACACGTTATTTAAGTAAAACACTTATTAGAATAGGTATTAACCAAATACATTTAAAGCAATACAATAAAGCACTAAAAAATATTAATAATGGTTTAGAAAAAGCACGGTCTATTAATTCTAAAGAAAATATTACACTTGCTTATGATGCTTTGGTGGCTTATTATAGTGCAACCACTAATTATAAAAAAGCATTACAAGCACATAAAACCGCAAAAATAGTTTATGATAGTATTGTTAATATTGAATCGACAAACAGTCTT
>JAUTBZ010148971.1:0-11939 GCA_032361785.1 Lepetodrilus galriftensis
GCATTTGTTATTTGTATCACTATTCGGTCTAGTAAGATTTAAAGTTAGTTTCTATCGCTGGTAGTGCTGGGCCAGTTTGATAAATATCTAGCCTACCAATAATGTACTTAATCTGTGTTTGACTGTGCAGAATCATGACCATGTCTTGGTTTAAATGTTTCAGGAGAGCGTCCTTTCAAGTGTAAGACTTGTGACAAGGCGTTCAACCAGAAGGGAGCGTTGCAGATACACATCAGTAAACACACAGGGGAGAAGCCACACATGTGTGAATTCTGTCCCATGACATTTGCTCAGAAAGGAAATCTACGTGCACATATACAGGTACTGTATTAAACTTCTAGTGCCGAACATACGGTTGCTCTGGTTGTATAATCCTAGGGAGTTGTTGTCGCAAATGGGTGAAAGATTTCCACAGCGACGTTAAACTCCATAATCACTCGCTCACCCTCTCCCTGCTGGATTAGGCACTGCTTTTCACAGCTTATCCGGTTGCCTCCAGCATGGATAGGGTTAAGGAGTTGAGAAGGGTAAAAGAGTGCACATTGATACATTGACCAGGATAATAGTGCTTTCAGCATGCATTAGCATGGAGTCATGCGCTTTTGATATTGTGTACTATTTATTATTATTTTTATTATAAATATTATTATACATATTGTTTTGAAAATTAATTAATTGCATATTGGGTAACAGATTACTGTTATGACATAAGCAACAAATCACTCACTTCGAAAATTATTTAGGGATTTTACTGTTGCTTTTGTTTTTTGCAATTTTATATATTGATGGTTAATAAACTATGTCATTACTACCATTCTGACTTATCTCTTTTGACAGAGGGTTCATAATATCGCCAAAGACGGAACTCGCCCCATGTTTGAGTGCGAAGAGTGTAGCTGCGTGTTTAAGAAGCTCGGCAGTCTCAACGCTCACATCAGCAGAGCTCACTCGGACCAATGTGTGAGTTACTTACGACCATTACTCTTGTGCAAGACAGAACAATTGTAGCGCTAGGAGACTTGTAGCATACTGCACATGTATTGCTTATAGGAATCTGTGTATATACAGAATGATTGTAACAAGACTTGTAACTGACTGCACACATAGGGCTACTGTCGAGCTGTGGATGTGACCTCTGACCTTTGTGCTTACAGGAGTTGGCGACGCAGGTGGAGGTGCGGCGGATTGGGCCCGAGGAGGCAAAGACCATCAACGACACCGTCATCCAACAGCTGCTGGAGCTGTCTGACTCCACCGTCGCCATGGACGCGACCTCCGACCAGGAGCAGGACCCCCGACACAAGCAGGTTATGGACCAGGAACAGGTCGGTCTGCGATAATCAAATTAATATTTTATTAGGTTATAGTTGGATATAGATCAGTTTGACTAGTCGGGTCTTGCATTAAATTATATGACCTCTGACCTCCTTTGTTTTTGCTTCAGGCGGCTCTAGCTGCAGGAGGGGCGTCGGACATTTTACAACAGGCCCTGGAGAACAGCGGGCTGACCGATGGTCAAGCACCGGCGGCGGTCGCCTCCATGGCCTCCACCATCACCAACCCTTCGCTGTCCACCATCACTGTCCACGACCCGTCCACGGGCACCGTCAAGAAACACGTCATCCGCAAGGTACCGTAATAATTCAAACCCTCTAATAATTCAAACACCCAAATTAATCACTGGGGAAAAAATATTCTAACACCAACAATACGAACATGATAAATATTTGCAAATTATCATTTTCTAAATAAATAAGAAATTTGGATTTTTTTTTAATTCTTATTTTTTTTACCATTTCATTTACAAATTGAACAAGTTGAAGACCGAAAGGTAGTTATTCAGTCAAACTTTTAACCCATGAACTTCCGTCCCCATGTTTGTAGGTGAACGGAGTGCGGTGGCATCAGTGCACGTACTGCTCCAAGGAGTTCAAGAAGCCCAGCGACCTGGTCCGACACATCCGTATCCACACCCACGAGAAGCCGTACAAGTGCACGCAGTGCTTCCGCGCATTCGCCGTCAAGAGCACGCTGACCGCGCACATCAAGACGCACAGCGGCATCAAGGACTACGTGTGCAACGACTGCAGCAAGCTCTTCTCCACACAGGGCAGTCTCAAGGTGCACGTGCGTCTCCACACAGGTAGGGCGGAAATTATGTGGAAAGCAGGTCGAAACTAGATGGAAACCTGTCAGAAACTATTAAAGCAAAATATAAAAAAATAAAATGCTGTGATATAAGGAAAAGAATCTTGAAAGTGGCTCTAAACATCAATTAAATTTCTTTTTATTATAAATATTTTTTGGCGTATTGTGTGTTAGCATGTGACAATTTCCTTCATATTTAAATCGAAAATCAGGCGAAAAACATTTATTTTACAATAGTTTTATGACAGTTTTCCTCATATTAACTTTGTATTTTTAAGGTGCCAAACCATTCGAGTGTCCGCACTGTGACAAGAAATTCCGTACCTCAGCTCACCGAAAATCGCACGTTCACTCGCACTTCCGCGACAACCCCGACAGACGACCAAGGTCAAGGTCAATACGACGGAACAGACAGGATATGTCACTGCCAGAAATACCATTACAGGAGCCCATTCTCATCACTGACACAGGTAAAATGTCTTCCAGTTGTGGCAGAAAAATGCAAACAATTGATAACATATTTTGTTGGTTAATGATTTACTGAGTGTGGTTTTGATTTTATTCACAATGTATTTGAATATGAAAAGTATGTCCTATTTATTCATTATTTGGTAACTTGTATATTGAATGATCACCATAGACTACACAATTCAAAGGCATTTACGGCAAGTCAGGATATAAGTGAAATAATCTTGATAGTGACTCTAAATCCCATTTAAAAAATAATTTTAAAAAATGTAAAAAATTGCTACCACGGAGTTACTCCATTCCATACAGCCCGGCCCAGAACTAGGTGAATGTGTTTGAAGTCTCGGTGCTATTTCATTGCAGGCTTGATCCAGCAGCCCCCCAGGAACAATGTGTTCAGCCAGTACCTGGGTGAGTCGGGGTCTGTGGACCGTCCATACAAGTGTCACTACTGTCGGCGCTGCTTCAAGAAGTCCAGCCATCTCAAGCAGCATGTACGATCTCACACAGGTAACTGTCAGCTTGTCTCTGTTTTAAACTGTCGACGATTTATCCATTCATTTTCTTGTATGTGAATGGTATGGCTTACAGACTCAACCATTGGCTAGTTGTAATCAAAATGTGAAATATTATCACAGAAACAATTAAAACTTTAACCAATATACTGAAATGGATCTCTTTAACCAGTATATTGAAGATATTAATCCTGACATTTTTTCCCACCATTGTTAAGGTGAGAAACCATACCGATGCAACACCTGCTTCCGGTCATTCGTGTCGAGTGGCGTCTTAAAGGCACACTCCAGGACACACTCGGGTATTAAGGCTTACAAGTGTCTGATCTGCGACACAACATTCACAACCAATGGCAGTCTGAAGCGTCACATGTCCACTCACAGCGAGGTTCGACCCTTCATGTGCCCATACTGTCAGAAGACTTTCAAGACGTCCGTCAACTGCAAGAAGCATATGAAGACTCACAGGTGAGTTGCTGCCCCACACTGAGACGCAATCATTTGGTAAAAATTTAGTATCACCTTTGGAAGTAGATTGGTCACTATAATGGGTAGGGGTGGGGGACAGGTTGTAGCACAATGGTAGATCGTTGGACTTTGGAGCGAAAGGTTACGGGTTCAAATCCTGCCATGTGAGCCCAGCATCAAAATGTTTGCGAAAGTTACCTTTCTGGTACAATATTGATAGGATGCACTGTCTGTAACGTGGCAATGCAGGTGCCGGTGCTTGCAACATTCAGCGCTACGGATGTTGTGTGCTTCCACTGCTCTAAACTGACAAGCTGTGATACAAGTGAAAGAATTTTCAAAGTGGCTCTAAACCCCAATTTAAAAAGACAAGCCTAATGTGATGCATGAATCCTAATCACATTGTTTATGAGTCTCGTAATGCTTTTACCTCGTCAGACACGAGTTGGCGTTACAAGCGCTGCAGACAGACGAGCAGACCGTTGTCACGGAGGACGAGCCACAGTCGGTCGCCGACACCGTCATCACGTCGGACGACTTCAACCAGCCACAGACGACGGCCGACCTGTCGGTGCTGCAGCAAGATGACATCGGACACACCACCACCATCACACAGCAGGAGCTCGTCCCGGCCACGTCAATGTCTCAGGACCCGGGCTCAGTGCTAAGTCAGGCCACGCTACAGGACCTGACCGGGACCGTTATCGATCACCAGCTCCAACAGACACTCAACCAACAGGTCGGTGGATTGTTACGTTTTATCCTCATTAGGCATTCAAGCCTTCTATTGTAAATGTTTAGTCATCGCAAATGGGTGAAAGATTACCTCAGCAACGTTAAGCTCCATAGTCATTCACTACTATTGTAAGAAGTTCAATTTTCTCTCAGGAATATAAATCATTTGGTTAAATGGAATAAAGTTGAATTTAAAATGGAATAGAAGAGAAATAATTTATGTTTCATTTTCTTTTATCTGAGTGGACCCAACATTGTGAATGCTGCCTTAATTTTAAGTATTCCAAATGTTACACATAACTGATCTTTGTCATGTTTTCTCAAACAGGTGTTTGGCCAGCAACAGACATTTGGTCAGACTTTCCTGAACGGCCAGCAGAACTTCGGCCAGCTGGGACAGACAGTGACCACGTCTCTGGGCATCGGCGGTCAGCTCAGCGGTCAGTTGACCACGCCACTCGGGACGCAGGTGACCAACACCCTCAACAGTCAGCTGAGCGGGCAGGTGGGGACGCAGTTCACCATCCAGTCCCCGGGTCTGGGCGAGCAGCTGGAGGTACAGCAGCAGGGGACGTCGGCCGCGTTCTCCTCCATCACTCCGTCCGTACTCTCCACGTCCATGCCCAGCACCAGCATGCAGAACATCCTGGAGACGAGGTACGTACTCCGTCATACGTTATTCAGTGATACGTTATTCAGCAATACGTTATTCAGCAATATGTTATTCAGCGATAAGTTATTCAGCAATACGTTATTCAGCAATATGTTATTCAGCGATAAGTTATTCAGCAATACGTTATTCAGTCGTATGGTTTATTGGTTCAATATGTGACATTTTCCTTTTTTTTGAGTATCGTCGCATATTGATGAAAGATTGCTGCACTCTCACTCTTTTGTGTTCTCTTTTACTAATGTTGTTGCCATTGAGTACAAAATCATATTTTGAAAATTAGTTTGTAAGAAATCGTTGATGGCTGATGCTTCTCCTTCATGATGACTCATCCTGTATGTCTCCTGTACGTCTCCTGTACGTCTCCTGTACGTCTCCTGTACTGCTGTATTACAGAGGTGTGGACGACCAGGTAGAAGATGGCATGGATGAGGATGACATAGAGGATGCCGACGGCGACGGTGATGCGGATGGCGACACTGACGGGGAAGTGCTGCTGGGACACGACGACAACGGTGACGGCAAGCGGCTCTACGTTTGCGAGTACTGTGAGAAGACTTTCAAGAAGTCCAGCCACCTCAAACAGCATGTTCGATCTCACACCGGTAAGACAATTAGTTTTCTTTTTCTTCAGAGTATGGATATCTATGAAAAGTATTTATTGTGCTGGGAAATTCCTTTCTGTGCTTGTGAATTCATTTCAGTCAGAAATGTTATTTAGAATGATACTTGATCACTAAGGAATTGCATCCAATATTACTACAATTATAATGTATATTACCTTTTTTTCTCTCACTTTTACATATTTCGCCAGTCATGATAAAGTATCGTTTATATTTATAATGCGCCAGATCCATCCTACAAGACAAATGTTCAATTAAAATGTCTTTGCATATGGGTGAGATTCCTGCTGCAAATCCAATCCAATCCAATTACAAAATTATTAAGGTCAAATACTGTAAATCATAAAATTAATGCCAACAGAATATTAATGCGAAAAATGCGACCGGCATATTGTCACATTTAATTGTTGCGCGTTAAAGGTAACACTTGGAGGAAAACATATATGGAGACATGCCCGTTCGCATTTTATTGGTGTCGCATTTACGTCTAAAATCTAGAGGTCGCATTAAATTAGTGATGCATTAATTTCATGATTTACAGTACTGCACAAGTAGAGCCCAAGAAATTGTCCGATTGTTAGTAACAAAATTTCGTCACATATGGGTGAACGATTCCAGCTGTGACTTACTACAATAATTCAACTAGTATTAAAATACGTGCTGTTGTGATGCAGGAGAGAAGCCGTACAAGTGCATGGAGTGTAACCGGATGTTCGTGTCCACCGGGGTGCTGAAGGCTCACATGAAGACTCACCTGGGCATCAAGGACTACAAGTGTCACGTGTGCAACGCCATGTTCACCACCAACGGCTCACTGACGCGGCACATGATGATACACAGCAGTGTGCGTCCCTTTAAGTGTCCGTTCTGCAACGAGGCGTTCCGCACCGCCGTGCACTGCAAGAGACACATGCGGGTGCACCGCGACGGCTCCGGAACCACGCAGACGGAAGGTGAGCGGCAGTCGGAATAATGTTGTCTTCCTTCAGTTTAGTCATTAAATACTGGAGATAAATATTATAACCATTATTACAGAGTGGCAACTATTGAATATTTCCTTTTGCCCTAAACTGACAAGATGTGAAATAAGTGAAAGAATCTTGAAAACGGCTTTAAACCCCCAATAAAAAAAACCCACCCCAATAAACTCTATTTGTGTTAACTGTACATTGTCGTATTTCAGTTGTGGAAGATGACGATGGTGATGTGGAGAATCAAGCTCCAGTACTGCGACGTCCCAAGGTCAGCATCGCCGTGACGGACGACGACACAGAACAGCTGGCGAAGAACGAGGAGCTGACCGTGTCCGAGAGAATCCTCCTGGAGTCTGCCGGAGAGAAAGACCGGATCAGTGAGGTGAGCGCAAATATCTGGCCAGGAGTTTATCTTCTCTTCCACGGGGAAAGTGATCGACCAATTACACATATCAATTTTGTGTGGATCAACAGAAATCCGCAAATTTATTTATCCAGGGGTAGATTTATTTTCCCCGAGAGTGGCTTAATCCCTGCATCCCCCGGACCCCAGGATTGTTTTCTGCCTAAATCACAATTTTCCTTAATAGTAATACTTCTCCAGTCATCTCGGTGCATTTTCTGCGTGTCTACGTGAACTCTTGACAAAACTGTTCCTCACTCACTACCGAAGATGACTACCATGTAATAATTCTATACATTTATATGATGCCATAAAATTCATCTGTGCTTTATTCGTTTCTATTGCAGGAGAAGATGGCTCACATGCTACTGCACCCCAAGTACCACCATCAGTGCAACCACTGCCCCAAGAGCTTCAAGAAGCCCAGCGACCTGATGCGGCACATCCGGATCCACACTGGCGAGAAACCGTTCAACTGTGACCAGTGTGGTCGCAGTTTCACGGTCAAGTCCACGCTGGACAGTCACATGAAGACGCACGCACCTCACCAGGGTCAGTATTGCCACCTCTGACCCATCCCGTAGGATGACTTTCTATTGCTATTCACTCCTATCCTATAATAACAAGTGGAGCAAGTAAATTTGGTTTACAGACAAAGTGTTGAGGGTCAGCATCATAATAATAAAAGTAATCTGAAACATGCCCACAGAACATACAATGGGTGATTGGTGTGCAATATAAATGCACACATTATTATTATTATTATTATTATTTTGATATTTTTTTTTATATTATTAATAATTATTGAAAAATATTTATGGACACTTTTAACCTCCCTGCTGAATAAAATCAAAGTGTTCTATTTCTGCATGTGATTGGGCAAGTTAACTCGCCTTCAGCAGGGAGAGGGTTAATAGGGTCGGTCAGGTTGCCAGAAACAGAAGTATTATTCTGAAATGCCTAATCAGAAGATACGTATATTGAATCCTATGAATATCTATTGTTATGTCAATTTGAAACCAGCTGAGCATTTCTGACGATATTGTCATGTTTTCAGGCGACAAGAGGTTCAAATGTCACGTGTGCAGCTCCCTGTTCTCCACAAAGGGCAGCCTGAAGGTCCACATGCGTCTCCACACGGGCGCCAAGCCCTTTAAGTGTCCCCACTGCCCCGGCCGCTTCAGGACGTCGGGACATCGCAAGAGCCACATCCTGTCTCACTTCAAGCAGGACATCCCGAAGAGGAGGAAGGTGAGCCCGAGAAGCGTGGACACGAGCACGGCCCAGATCGTCCAGAACTTCCCCGTGATGGTGTCCGCGGGTGACATGACCGTCCCGGTGACCGGACCGCAGCAGGCGGTGGCGGGTCAGGTGGTCAACGTGGACCCGTCCATGCTGCAGACGCAGAGCATCATGCCCATCACGCTGACGGTGCCCGAGGGCCTGGCGTCGGCGCTGAACGAGAACCAGCTGGCGACGCAGGTCCTACAGGGTCTGGAGAGCATCCAGCTCCACTTCACGTCCAACCTGGGCCAGGGCATCCAGGTGGCGGGTCTAGACCCCAGCCTCCTGTCGCAGACCGTGCAGATCGACGCCAGCCTGTTACAGCAGCTCCAGCAGCAGGGCAACATCAACATCACCATCAACCCCAACGTCCTCACACAGCAGGTGTCGGCGCAGGATCCCGGCGGCATCATCACTCAGACGGTGCCCGGCGACCCCGGCATGATGACAGTGCAGGTCGACCCCAACATGATGACGCAGGCCGTGTCGGCCGACAACATCATCTCGCATACCGTCCACGATCCGAACATGCTCCAGGGCATCCAGATGCAGCCCGTGGTGACGCTCCAGGACGGGGTAGCCGTCAACCCCAACGTGATCGTCCAGCCCATGTCCAGTGTGGCGGTCACTCAGGTGGAGGAGGGTCAAGAGCTGCAGCAGTCTATGAGCCTGCAGGCGCGGCCCGAGTTGACCTTTGTTGTGGCAGATCCAATGGACCAACAGGTATTTCATACAGAAACGCTCTTGACCGGGTAGTCACTCGTTCACAAATGGGTGAAAAATTCCAGCAGCGACATTAAACTCTTGTAATCACTCACCGGGTAGTCGCACCCTTGACTGTGGGGTCTCTGAAATTATAAGCTACCTATGAAGTTTGGTTATGATGGCCTGTTATTTTTTATATAACAGCAATAGAAACTAACTTTAAAACTTATACAAATAACAAATGTTATGAATTTCTACTAGTCCTTAGGATACTTTTAGCATTCGGAGAAATGGCCTGGGCTAGAGGACTAGTGTTAATTTCGTTCCATGAATCATAATTGTTTTAAAGTATTTATCATAAAATATTTTATGACAGCTTCAAAGAATCAGTTTTAAATCATAATGAACATTGATAATAATTAAGTTTTGCTATTAATCAAGACTATAAATAAAACTTTCATTTTCATTTGTTTTTATTTTAGGTGTCACAAATATCTCAAATAGAGCCTGGGGAAGTGTCTCACATTGTTATCGAGCCTGGAGAAGCTTTGTTGAGTGACGGTCATGATAGTGATGACGGTCTCATCAATGAAGAAGATGACGATGAAGACTACGATGAAAACGATGATGACGACGACAGTGTTCTGGAAGAGCACAACTCCACGATTATTCATGACGACGACAACGATCTCGATTTCCCGCAAGCCCTGCCGATACACGACGGCGAGAAATACACTCCTCAGAGGGTACACATGTGTCCGGTAAGATATGTGCAAATGTTGACAGTACTTTCAAACGCTTATGAAAGGGTGGGTGGTAGAGCAGTGTCATAATTAATGTCAATATTGTATAACTTAATTTGTTAAATTTTATTTGCTTTTAAGTTAATATAATCATATTTTTCATTTACGTCTTGTCTCATCCTATCCAGTTATTATAACATGTTCAAATGGCTACAGGTGTGTAACAAGGGCTTCCTATCCAGTTATTATAACATGTTGAAATGGCTACAGGTGTGTAACAAGGGCTTCAAGCGGTCCAGCCACCTGAAGGAGCACCTGACCACTCACGACCCGGCGTCCATACAGAAGAAGTCCAAGCCCACGCCTCACCGCTGTGACACGTGCAACAAGGCCTTCCAGAAACCCAGCCAGCTCATGAGGCATGTCCGCATACACACAGGTGAGCCGCCATTCTGTCCAGAAGTCAGCATAGCAGATTCTAGGTTTTATAAAGCTAATCTGTGGTGAATGATGCAGAATGTACATAGCCTTCGAGTGCCTGAAACATGTTGGCCCGAGTATGTACTCCTCTGAAATTTGCCACATTATGAATGGACACATTGTTGTTATTATTATTATTATTACAGACTAATCGATAGACTAATGTAAAATGTTGGGCACTGTGGGTGTTCCCAAACTGGAATTTACTGCATTATAAATGGACACGTTATTACTATTACCTCTGTTTCCTACAGGTGAACGGCCATTTGTATGCAGCTTGTGTGAGAAGGCGTTCAACCAGAAGAACGCGCTGCAGGTGCATCTGAAGAAGCACAGCGGGGAGCGGCCGCACCAGTGCAACTACTGCTGTCTGTCCTTCACACAGAAGGGCAACCTCAAGACCCACATCAAGCGCGCGCACCACATCGACATGGTGCAGTCCATGAACCTGCCGCACAGCTTCATCCCGTCGACCTCCACCATCACCATCACCTCAGCCACGCCAACCACCGCCGACGAGGACGGCGGCCTTGACCTGTCGGAGGTCGTCGACCTCTTCCAGCAGTAGCGACTGCCAGTTATCTCCCTTGGACAAACTTGACCTTTTTGGTCATATTATTTATTTATCAGTATTACTGTTGAACAAGTGTTTGTGAACTGTTAAAACATTCTTCCTACGGGATTGATGAATGAAATTGGTTGGCTGATGGGAAGGTTAAAGGTGAAAGGTCACAAGGTTATTGCAAATGGTGGGTGTCCTTGACCTTTCCGTGATGATCAAGCTCTAGTGGCAGCAGATTCGTACAAGTGGACAGCATCGAAAGACATTTTCTTAGCATCGTTCCTGTCAATAGGGCATTTTATTGCTATCTTCCACGATCTCAGGATACCAGCATATATTGTCCATTCAATGTTATTTGCATTTACCTTGCGATTGTATATTAACAAAACATTCAAGGACATGCAAAATTGGATAAAATTTCAGCTAAAGTATTATTTTTTGGGTAAATTGCGCAGTTGTATCTTTCAACATGTGCATGTCAATTCTACGGTATTTATGGTCCATTGTAAATTTTTGTCGGTGTGAATACAATTCCTAATGTTTTATGGATTTACATTCGCTGTACATAGATATATATATATGACCAATTAATTCTTTTCATTCCAACGACATCAGTTTTCATGTTTGTATAATTGACACACAATTCATAAATATCAATCGATGTACATATTAGATTAGATTGGTTTAAATACGACATTAAATGTCATCGTTATCGCCTCACTAGTTCATCGCGAGCAAAGTAATGATGCAAACATCTATTGGCATGAACGTCATTGTTACTGGTGGGCATTATTTTTCATCCCCAAATTTGTTCCATTATCTATTGGACATGTTGCAGCTATGAACAAGAAGTATTGAAAAATGGCATTTATTGGACACAATCGAGTACAAATAACATCTATTTATTAACAAATCCTCATGTTCATCATGCTGCATGTTTATGCATCCTTGTTGTTGTTTACGACGGATTAAATCAGTTGTTTACAAGATATTTCTTGTATCATGTTGTTATTTCTCTTTCTCTAGGCACAGACACTGCTCCATAGGCAGTGTTCGAAATTACTGTTGGCCCGGCCATTTCTCCCAATAGCGGCTGCAAGTGGGTCGAAGAGTTTCATTTAAAACTAGGAATTCCGGTGATAAGCTAACAGAAGTCTATGC
>JAUTBZ010148982.1:0-11938 GCA_032361785.1 Lepetodrilus galriftensis
ATTATTATTATTATTATTATTAGTAGTAGTAGTAGTAGTAGTAGTAGTAGTAGTAGTAGTAGTAGTAGTAGTAGTAGCAGTAGTAGTAGTAGTGTAGTATTATTAATTATTATTATTATTATTATTATATTTTTTTAAATTATTATTATTATTATTCATATTATTATTATTATTATTATATTATTATTATTATTATTATTATTATAATAGCACCAATAGCAATACTGGGATAATCGAATTTATATACAAGGCAACATTGACAGTGATATAGGGCTCAGTGACCATATTAGTTTGGTTCACCCACCAAGGTCTCAGTTCCCACTCATATTGATTCCAGACAGTGATTTCTCAATCCGAAATACGAATAGGTTGACGAATCAAAAGATTCTCTGCTAGCGATTTAATACGTTTCGAATGGATACAGAAGTCTTTAAAAATAGGGTATACATTCCACGAGATGGATGAACATACGTAATTGTAGGAAATGTCTGGAAATAAAGTAGGTCAGACGGATATAAATCCTTACAAATGGTCTCATTCCGTGTAGAAATGTATATGCTCCATGTTCGTACATATACACGTTGGTAGGAAAAATCGAAAAGATCATTCCCCCGACTGCACAAGACACAATGTCCATTAAGACCCCTCTAGCAGTCGATACTCCTGTCATATACCCAAACAGTCATCAAGCCAACCTCTTAGGAAATCAATTCCTCCTAGCTTTAAGCCTGGCCAAGCCGAGACGTACTAAAATTCACGATAGTTCCTCTGTCGGGTGACGTTGACGTCCTTCAAAAATTAATCAACTGTCCCTCCCCGCTCACAAATAACGTCTGACTACCCCCCTCCCCACGTCTCTCTCCCTCGTTCCCGTTTTCCGTAGCAATCTGAATATTCTTAGCTTGACCACAACGCTGACCGCCAGGGTTTATTAAGGACTGGACAAACAATGACCACTCTCCAGCGTCCGTTATTACCGCCATCAGAGATCTGGAGGGGTCCGAGCCGGTCAACAGAATGTCCGGTCGTCTTCCGATTGCCAGAATTCCTGACACGGTCTTCGGTATCCGTTAAATTTGATGGCCGAGTTCCGGTGCTCCGAGCAAAAGGAGCACGGCCATTGCCGGTTCGATACCAGAGTCTTCATTGAAGGGTGCGCTCTAATAGCTGTTCTAATAGGTCTTTATAAAAAGCTCCATGTTTGGAAGGCGATAGCCGATAAAAGCAATGTTTCGGCTTACTTTGTCCAAATCGATCTGTTTTCCCCAACAGATTCCTAATTAATGGGCTTGGTCAAGCGACAATCTGCCATGTTTTATTATCTGTAAACCGCAGGTGCGTATCAATCTTTATCAGTAAATTTATCAAAGAAGAACCGTGTTTTTACACATAATTTATATGTGCCAAACATATACCTCAACGTTCATATTCAACCTCATGTGACATTTTCTAATGTGGCAGTTTCTCATGTGGCATGATATAATTGAGACTGGTAAGTTGTAAACATGTCAAAGTGATACTTGTATGTGGATACTTACATATTTAACATAAATATCGTTCACATAATACTCATATGTATTCCTTATCACTACCAGATTTAGATACTCGTATGTGCTTCTGTCTTATAATATAAATTACCTCTTGAAGGCACTCGGTAATAGGTTGCGTAACTCTCTTAACAATATTGATATTACATGACGAATTGCCAATCTCAGAAATGTCAGGATGTTTTCGACTCCTTATTCATCAGTGTCATAGATGCCGTACGCAATTACTCGACACAAATATGACATCTACAAGCACGAAGACAAACAACGTATGTCAGAGGAGCATCAAGTGATGAAATTACCATCCTCTTAAAGGCCCACATGCTTGAAGACATGCTGCAGATTGTACAGTTAACCTGGTCCATGTTTTAGAAATTAAAGCCAAATAAACAACGGGATAACACGGTGCCCTGGGGTATCCCTATATTCGGGATGTTTGTTGTGCGTTGTTTTCTGACACTAACAGCTGTGATCCTGTTATCAGTCTGGTGTTGGTATAGTGTCTGGTCACAGGAATACCCATTAAGATCATCTTCCGTGACCTGTCTTCAGGTGTTCTACCCTCTCTCCTTCCCAAATAGTTCCTTACGCATTTTAAGGAAACACTATCCGAAATTACAGCTCGCGTTCGAGTCTGGCAACCATCATACTCATACATAAATGTTATGCCCATGTTAAATTCAAGATATACAGTACACACACACACGCACACACACACACACGCGCGCGCGCTCTCTCTCTCTCTCACACACACACACTCACACACTCTCTCTCTCTATCTCTCTCTCTCTCTCTCACACACACACTGCTTAATTGTTAAAACAATACTCAAGTACTAATAAGTATTTCGACCTTCGAATATCCATTATAGATGCCATGCACATTTTGAACATGATGTTATTTTATACATACACATGTATTGTAAGGAGTACTACTGCAACATTAGGCACACATTTGTTATAATGTCACCTCTTAAAGGTTCTTTGACCAGTGTAATTATCTCAGTACATCCCCACCATCAAAGCCACTTTTCAATCAAAGAGAAAATGTTTAACACAGCTTTCGCAAGCCTTTATCTCAGAGATAATTCAAAAGTATAATTATTGGACACTTAACGAACGAAGTACTTCTTAAGTGTCGATTTCGCTGCAGGGGGAAGATTTCCGACATACGTTCTTTGTTGATTCAAGTCCTGCACGTTGTGGCCACTTGATGCGTTGACCGGGTGAAGTTATTCTAAGTGTGAGAGACGACCCTGGGATAGCAACAACAAATAAGCAACCCCCAGGTGGACCCATATCCGGGGGGTGCGGTGCGTGGAGGTGGGGGGTCGGGTCAGGTGTTGGCGGTGGGGTCTAAAAAGGGTCAGGAAAATGTGCATATTAGACTGATTCCATCTCGTGAATATTCTACGCTATCAATCTTACGAGTATGGTGTCTTAAAAACGGGTTAGGGAATTTTCATATTAAACTGGTTCCATCTCCTAGATATTCTGCGTTGTTAGTGCTAAATTATCTTATGAAAGTCTGTAGACAGGAACTTATTCATGTCTCATTAAGCGGCGCCTACTCATCGTTAAGAGGAGATAACTCACATTGTGAATCCCTAGGGATTCAGTTCTGACAATGATTGGAGCTCCGAAGTTTTTTTAATCGATTGCATTCGTCTACATTTAGAGCTTCTGAGATTAGCTCTCACCGTTCTAGACGTGCCCTCTCCGTACTGTGCTCGGCTTGAGCTTATTTCGTTTGATGAAATATGCATAAGTAATGAGTACGTGCTGATACCAACATGACAAATTGTCTTGTCTTGATTGGTTGATATGTTACATCAATGTCAACAGATCCATTTCTGTTCTTAGCACGTAAGGCATTGGTGAGAAAAGTATGCCTTGTCTAATCAGTTTTTAAAAAGATTTTTTAAAAAGTTTTTAAATTAAAATAATAAAGCCTTCATTATACGGTTGTATATATGAATATGTGTAATATTATAACTGCATACATGCATAATGATTGATAATTGATTTAGCTGATTATATTATATTGACGTTGAGAACATCGCGATATGCACACTAGAACAATGGTACCTAATTTCTGGGTTCACCATGTTCACGTTGCCTTCAGGAATCGGCGGTCTCAAATCGTGGATAATTCATTAAACGTTAATTCTCAGTAGGCTGTCAACAGTACGCATTAAGAAGTCCTCATAGCGAGCTCCGGGCTCTTTAATGGTATGTCAACTCGACCTTTCAATTAGATTTCGCTTTGGCGCACGAGCTGGAGTTGAACCGGAGTATGCCGAATTATCACATTCTCTCCGCGTTTGTCAATTCCCCAAAGACCCGAGAGTTAATAGACCTAATCCAGTTAGAAAGTAAACCCTTGGCAAACTGAAGCTCTCTGATTTCAGAACTCTACATGACAGTGAATGCTATATCTAAGTGGTTTGGGTATTGAATATCATGTATATTTCATGGCTGGTGTAATCAATTTCGTGGCATGTACATTGCATCCTTCAGCTGAGACCGCCTATGCACTGTTGAAGACTATTGACAGGCGTAAGGGGAGTAGTTTCTCTAAAAGTACGTATATCGTAACAACTGTTCCCCTTGAGGTGTAAGAGCAAGACGTCAATTACATCAGTTTGAAGGATGTTTTGACAGATGCTAATCAACAGTGACTTTGAATGTGTCTGCGCATGACCGTAAAAACTCCCCTAAGTGATATGTTATGTTTTTTAGAGTATGTTAACATTGGAGAATTTTTGTGCTGTATTTTCCAGTAATTAGAAGGTCTTCAAGGGTTAATAGCCGAATACATGTGCATGAGATAGTGTTTTGATATTCTAATTATTTTCTTTATTATTTAATCATCAATTCAATATCAGCAAGCTTTCCTACGAACAAACAACAGCTTCTTTTGATGTAAGAGTGTTACCTGAACTTGCTACATTCTATGGACTTGCTTTGTTATTATTATTTGTTTTTGTATAGTGAGCGTGTCATAACGACAGAACCCGTGCACACGTAAACACACTGATTGTATAACACTTTAATTAGTACCAGACTAATTCCACCACCATTCTAACCATGCACGGTATGTTCTGACTTCGTGCGCATAGTGCCACATACCCAGCCACGAATATAAACCTAAATGCCAGGCGAGAAGTATGCGGCATGCATGTAGCATCATGACTCACGTCTCCTACCAAAATATTTGGCGTAGGTTAAGCTTTGTCCGAAAAAAATACGCTTTGTTTACATGCAGGTAGCATAAATATATATAGAATCCGTCGTATTTTTAGCCGAAATCGTAAAGACTTTACGATGGTGCCAAGGCCTATTATAACGGATATTGAAAACACAGCTGCAAGTAGGAAGCATTGTTCAACACACGTACATGCTCGAAAGTGCGTGCATATTGTTCACAAAGCACAGCTGTGGTTACTATTTAAACAGATATTGATACGTTAACCCGAGATTTATACGTTTCCAGTCGGATATCGACCAAAAATACACAATACATACGGACTTATCCTATCAACAACAAAGTGGCGTTCATGATTTTCTTTTCTTCTTTATTTCTAACATGCTCGGTCGTAGTCGGTCTGTCTCGGTTCTGTTCTGTTCTTTTTCAAATGATTATTAAAGATAATGTTTATAAATGTATTGTATATGTCTTTGAAAATGTATTATTTAATATGCTTGGATGTAAACCAATTGGCGCCTTGCGGTCTGAATACAGATTAAAATTACCCCGGAAAATCTCATTAAAATGCGTATTTATTTCAAAATATTTCTTCGACCCTTCATCCGTAGTCATATTAAGGAATTACATGTCCCGCACCAATTAGCCTGAGTGTTGAAAACTCTCGAATAATACCGTCTTCCTCTTGTCATACGTGACGGACTCCTTGAATGGTGAAATTTCAATTACTTCCACAAGTTCTTCACCTAATACAATTGATGCCATCCTAAACCATACACAGTTCCCTTTCACCAGTGAAATTGAAATGCAAAGCCCTTTGTTTTCTTAATCAATAACTCGCTAATTTGACTCCCCATAACGCTCCTTCCGTATCCAGCTTGTCATTTTCAATTTTCGACTTTGCAATTCTTTATTAAAATTGGTCCCGCTAGCGCCGTCTTGAAGCACCCTCAGGGTGGCGGAATCTGGCGACATCCCGTGGAGGCCACCTCACCCCCTCGACCCTCTGCTCCCCACCCACACATCTCATCCCCCAAACATCTGTCGACAATGCTATTCAGACCATATCTAACACTATCAACCCATGTCGATAATACTCCAGGGACCAATAACTCGACACTGCAAACCCCAACATGGATTAATGTAGTGTATCATTTCAAGCATACACAAAGAGATTAATAGTCATATAAGTTTATAGAGTATTTAGCCCCGCAGTCTAGACATGGTAATTCCTGCGACGCTCCCTTAAAAGCTGGAATAACTGTTGTTCTGAGAGATCCACTACTTAGTTACGAGATCAGGATCACTGTAAGAACTCTGGATTACCATTTGGTCAGCCGTGGTGGCCATACGCAGTTGTACATGCTCGGACGGGGACATAAATAATACTTTGACATACTGTATACTCTACTAAAGACGTCAGGTAGTCTTACTACTAGTATGTTATCTTTATTACGTGTCTGTACAGAAATGCAGTAATGATATTAACAATTATTAGTATCATCATCATCATCATCATCATTATCATCGTCATCATCGTTCTCATCGTTCTCATCGTTCCCATAATAATAATAAAAATAATAATAATAATAATAATCAAATAATAATAATAATAATATCAATAATAATAGCGACTACAATGTTCTATGTGACCGGTCATTTGTTAACGTTCAAACAAATAATAATAATAATAATAATAATAATAATAATAATAATAATAATAATAATAATAATAATAATAAAATGCTTAGTCAGCGTAAATGTAATCATATTCAATTTCAGACAAAACAATACGTTAAAGAGTATGAACTAAACAGGATACTACATCTTTACAATTTGAATTTGCTAGACTGACGGAAATCGTACATTACTCCAAAAGTATAGGGCATTATAGTCAGACGATACTGTTGTTTGAAAGGGGTGTAAAAGAAGAATATATCAACATTGTGGAAAGGCAATATCGTATCATATTATGTACAGTTACTATAGTATCATGTACATTGTATGTTTCCTAGGAAATCCTTCTAAACTATCACAATACACAAAGAACCCGCCGCTGAGCCTTCAAATTGGATACAACCCTGTCTGTATGAGAACCAGTTCTGCACCCCTATCCTTATCCACCACTAATCCCCGAGTCAGACTCATACCCCACGCTCCTACTATCAGACACTACCCCTAGGACAACGATACCCCCCATAGATACACCGGCTTCTTAATTCCGAGATTATCTCTGCCTCCGCTTTTGCGTCCGTGACCGTGGCTAACCCTTGACCAGTGGTCATCTGGTTTCTCATGGAGTGGTCAGCGATTCCCATGGAGATAGCAGACACTACCAGACACTGCATGTCTGTGAATATTTGATGTCTCAATTTAGAGCGATGTTTGTTCGTTCTGACTATTCAGCCACAGCACGCATTTCATTAGCCACCTCAGTAGGACGGTGGTCAGTTATAATAAGGGAGATAAGCTTCCATTATGTGGTCAGCGGCTTGGTCAGTGTGTTGGTCAACGTAATCGAGACCAACTGGACACCTCGCGCTCGACGCCAACTGTTTAGGACCACCTGCGGAATAGCTTGAGGCAAAACTTGGTTGGATAACAGGAAGTCATGGGTCACTACCCGGAACTAGTATTTGTCACGTGTTCATGTATCTGTCATACTTCTGAACGGAATGGTATACATTAGTATGGGAGAAATGGTACTTATAGACGATATAATGCCCAGTGTATATATACTGATCTGCCTATTCCATAAGTTGTGAAAAGAACAAATAACAGCACTGGTAGGCTTGTCAATTGTAGTGACAGAAGAAAATATATAATATTAGACTGGGCTATTAGATATCCTCTATTCACTCACCACCTATCCACACACCTTCCCAATATCCTCATATCCTCACATGAACGGAAGGAGAGAGAGAAAGCGATATGAGAGGGAGACAGACAGACGGACTCACTCACTCACTCTTTGACTCCCAGACACGACTTATCTGCAAACCTTTACTTTACAAGTATCCCGCATCAGTCCTGGCTGTCTAGCCACGACGTAACGCCGATAGCCATCCACGGTAATCACGAATACAAGCTACAGCACCTGATAGCGATATCGCACATACAAAGACAACCCCACGAGACTATAGGCTTGTACCACTGGCATTTTAATCTATGGAGTGATGGACATTTTGAGTGACTGGGACTCCCGGATAAGCTAATTCTCCCTAGGGGTTACCGGAGATACAATGCCATTAGGGAGCACTGGTACAAAGTCTATGTTGACTGATAACAATACAGTTTTACTATTTTATGGCAATTGTGTAACCTGCTTTTTAATCTGTCATTATGTTTTCAAGTTCGTTATAAACTCTATTACAATAAATGCCATTTTGTTAACATTAATTATGTTCAGTTTTATTACAAAAAAATGTTCATATTGACATCAATTATAGTTAGCTTTTATTGAATTTCTAAAGAAATGGTACTTTATTCACTGCATACTCAAAATAAATGAGTCGATCGCCTACGGCGAACAATAAAACCATAGTGAATTGTCGACCAAATTCAAACACTGAGTTTCTTTACGCGTGTTCGTCTTCTAGCACAGAGAAACGCTCATTGGGCGGAGGGAGGGGGGAGCGGCATCAGCCATAAACATGTCAAAACCCCCATCAATCATTCTGACATTCTCTTCAGATCTGTCCTCGTGATTCCGAGTTCGATCCCCATTGTAGAGACGATAGGGAGACTGAAGGTCCGCGGAGGCGCCAAACCCAACACACGCCTTAGTTAACAAATCTGTGCAAGGCAATTCACGAGCGAGCTAGCACTGATCGCCTCGTATCTGCAGTAAGCCAAGAGGAAACCCTAACATAACCTGTTCTGGTCAAGAACACAAGAGAAGAAGACATCAGGGTATGGCTATAACTACTAAATTATGACCGATAGGACCATCAGCGAAAGGTTCCCTATTAGATTATCCGCTCTCCAGACTAATTTTCATTGGTCGCTGGAGTTCGTCTTCATGGTTGGTATGGTCCGTTTGTCAAATTTATGATCCGCTGCGAAGGATTTATAATAGAAGGACATTTTGTAGACGGAATGGACCATGGTTTTATGGCTAATTAGGATGTCTTTAGTCAGGAAATTAGACAATCGTGTCACAGGTGGGCTGGCTCGTATTGTCAGGAACTTACTCTCCGTCGGTCGTCAATTTGCAGTCCAATTCATGGTAGGGGTCGTCATAAAAGAATCATATGATTTATATTATTTCCTTTAAAATGCACCCATGTCACCTTTAAGGCAGGGTAGACACCCTTGACATGGGCAATTACAAAGGTTAAGTATCCCATTTGAGAATTCAAGAGAGAATGTGTGTATTTGTATTCATGAGCAAAAGGTGAGTTGGTGGTTACACTATTGGTCTTCAAATATTGAATATCTAAAACATGGAAACAATTTGAATTCGAAATTTAGATTATCTAAACATTAACGTGTTATAAACTCCATGGATGTACATAATATTGTACATTGTTTTCTTCTTTTCATAATTACAAATAACAACAGGATATTGCTCAATATTATTATTATATATCTCCGTCTATTCGACATTATATTCTCTCTAAAGTCATTAAAATAGTTCCAATGTACGCCAACAGGTTTAGTTATTTAATAATACTGTTTATAGAGAGATAAAAAGTGGGTCTATTAATATTTTTGTTGTGATCCATATACATATTATGTAGGTCTTATACTCAGGAAGCTGCAAACAGTTCGACGCGATATGCAATTACATCACACATATTGACATATAATAATAACCAAGAATGGTTGCCATGGAAATAATACACGGTCGCATTTATATCTGACACTGAAATAGATATGTTTTTCCTTCTCGAGTTCCGTATACATAGCCCTTTTAGTGTAGCTTTCCAACATCCGTAACTGCGCTCCAACCATGTGCAGAACGTTCTACAGAGACGTAATAACCCGGCAAGAGTATCATTAACGCGAGAGCTATCAATGAGACCATCTAGAAGGCTCTCTAGTACAGATCCAGACGGATAGATTGTGTGCAATGTTAACACCCCACGACCCCCAAGAACACGATGCAAGCAATGTCAATGAATAAACTTGTCCTCAACTCGTCCTCAACATCCTATCGAATAGCGAGCTTTAATGCTTTGCCTGGTTCAAACTGACAGCTGAAATCCGTCACTGGTGTTTTGCTGTTGGCTTTGGAACCCTTTCGCGAAGCTCTGGTATCCGCTACGAGACCATAGCCGCCGTTGTGGTGATTAAGATGCACGAGAGGGATATTGGTAACTCGGTGCCAGTTGTTACGAGGTATTCGTGAAATGGTTGTCTGAATGCAAGTATTAAGAGAAACATGGAGAAAAACTGATGACATTAATTTTGTCAGTAGTGATTTTCTATTGGCCCGGGTATCGCTTCTCGAAGCTCTCATATATATACTACGAGACCATAAGGACTCTCGTAGCCTTCTCTAATTCATCGTGGGGATTGTGCACTTACGACAGCGCAACATGGTCTCATATTGGATATGAGAGCTTCGAGAAACGATACCCTTGGCACACTTGGCACACTTGGCACACTTGAAATCTTGATGCTGTAGTATCTAAGAAAAGAGCATTGCGCTCTTGTAGTGATCGAGACATATACGAGAGCACTATGGGCACGTGACGCTCTCTTATCCGCTAAGAGACCATAGCGCTCTTGTAGTGTTCAGGATACATACGAGAGCGCTCTGGTCTCCCGGTGGATACGAGAGCTTCGTGAAAGGTTGCCACGAATGTTAGAGCATTAAGATAAACCTTGAGGAAAATAGATGTAGATTCTTCTCATTTATCTGTATCTTTCTACTCTACTGAATCCGAACACATCAGTGTTGTATGTTGGCAGGGGACATTTATCTGTCGGTAGGTATACTGACTACTGAGCTATACGAAGAATACTGTCCCCGGTAGGCAGCACTGCGGAGTTATAAAATATGATTTAGAAGATCATCGATCTCGGTTTATTAAGGTGTAAACTTGAATGAATATAATGTGTGCTATGAACTGTAAGTGACAAAGATTATTGATAATAGAAACGAGTACATATGTACGGGGAAGTTCAGAGAGAGAGAGAGAGAGAGAGAGAGAGAGAGAGAGAGACAGACAGACAGAAACAAAGACAGAAACAAAGACAGAGATAAGAGAGGAATTCGTCTTCAAACATGTAAAATCTATGAGATAATTGGTTACTAACAGAAAATCAATTTTATCAACAGTACTTGTTCAACCCAACGGGATATACCGATGTGTTCATCCAACGTGAAGACCGTTTACATAACTCGTCTTAGCCTAATCGTAGGACGACATCTTATCGTTAGCAAAAACCCTAGCTTAGGCTATGACACGAGAAGAGATGAAATCTTGCCATGTGTTACAAATGAAGTGACAACAGAGTGTAATATCAGCCCGCTGTCGACTCCTTAGATAACAGGACGGTCATAGCTTCTGAAGCCGAGTTCACACCCGCGTTAGTAATACTAGTATACGATGTAGATAGGTACATACATGCATAATGCGACTCATCACGCTAACGTATACCGACGTAACCTTTAACGTGCCAGAACGTGATTCAGATCTAGCGTTAGGTTTGTTATTTGTTATTGCTGCAAAGACGATAAAGTAATCTGCACGTTCCTTTTGATAAACGGGTCGGCGAAGTATAAATGTTTGCTATGTCAAATAACATTGGAATTTGTTTACTCATGTTTTTATTTCATAAAATGCAACATGTTTGGGAGTTTAGCGGATGTATGTATAATCCTCGCGTAACCTGTCTATTCATATTTGATATGGACGCCGTGTACAAGCCAAGGCGATAAAACATCTTCGAGAATCCAAAGAGAATGTTATTAAGACACCACCTTCATTCTTTATTGCATTTGATAATGCAGCTACAACGCATACATATTAATACATATGAGATGATGTATAATGGTAACGGTTCTTCAATGTGAGCATTGGTGGCCAATTGGGTGTCTTAATATAACTGAGAGGGAGAAATAGAGAGAGAGAGAGAGAGAGAGAGAGAGAGAGAGAGAGAGAGACAGAGAGAGAGACAGAGAGAGAGAGACAGAGAGAGAGAGACAGAGAGAGAGACATAGAGAGAGAGAC